>CM071865.1:416257-514064 GCA_036759665.1 Gynandropsis gynandra | reverse complement strand
TCGGATGAACTCAAACCAGTCATTGATGTTGTTCAAGCAAGAGAAACGGCCATCTCCGTTGAAGAACTTCATGAAAAATTAATCAATCATGAAGCCAAGCTCCTTGTGGACGTCTCACAACCCATCCTGCAGTCTGTACCCGTGACGACTCGCCAAGCTCCTGTGGACGTCTCACAACCCATTCTGCAGTCTGTACCCGTGACGGCTCACTACACCAACACTCGTTCCCAACAGAACTTTCGCGGACGAGGTAGAGACCATACATCTGATCATCGATCACATCGCTCACAATCTAAAGGGTATCAAGACAAGTGCCAAGCATGTGGAGTCTTTGGACATAGTGCAAAGAGATGCCCTCAATTCACACTGATCACGACACACAGATCTCCAGGACATTCACATCCTCCATAGCCTCAGCAATCGTGGAACAATGGAGGCAGATCGTGGCAACCGCAGGCTCACAATGCACTCGCGCCGTACTATTATTCTGGTTCGTGGCTTCTTGACAGTGGGGCTTCGCATCATATCACATCCGATCTTCAAAACCTGGCACTTCATAGTCCATACCGTGGAGGAGAGGATGTGATTGTTGGTGATGGCTCGGCCCTACCAATAACTCACACGGGTTCTTTTTCTATGCCTTCTACCACACGTCCTTTATCGTTTACTAATGTGCTTTGTGTGCCATCGATTCATAAAAATCTCGTCTCGGTCAACCAGCTTTGTAATACTAATGGAGTTTCTGTGGAATTCTTTCCACATCTTTTTCAGGTGAAGGATCTCAGCACGGGGGCACCAATCCTAACAGGTAAAAGTAAAGACGGTATCTATGAGTGGCCGCTCAAACCCTCCTCTGCGTCAACCTTTGTTGCTTTCAGTAGTGTCAAGTCCACTTTGTCCGAGTGGCACTCTCGTTTAGGTCATTTATCCCTTCCTATGTTAAAGCATGTCGTGTCTAAGTTTCATTTGCCGTTGTCTCGGAATTCCTCCATTATGTTTTGCAACTCTTGCGCACGTAATAAAAGCCATAAACTTCCTTTTGCTCAATCTACTATCACTTCCTCTATGCCTCTAGAAATACTTTTTTCTGACATATGGATGTCTGCGCTTGCTTCCATCGATGGCTTCAAATACTATGTCCTTTTTGTTGATCATTTCACTCGTTACTCTTGGTTATACCCACTTAAAGCCAAATCTCAAGTCCTTGACACGTTTATGAAGTTCAAAGCTCTTGTCGAAAACAGATTCAACACTAAAATCAAAACACTTTACACTGATAATGGAGGTGAATACATTTCCCTAGCCTCCTTCCTTTCCTCCCATGGTATCTCTCATTTCACTACCCCACCCCACACACCCGAGCACAACGGTATTTCGGAACGTCGCCACCGACATATAGTCGAAACTGGCATGTCTCTTCTTATGCATGCGTCCCTCCCTCTCTCTTTTTGGTCTTATGCATTCACCACGGCTGTCTATCTGATCAATAGAATGCCAACTCCAACACTTTCCATGTCATCACCTTACATACGTCTCTTTGGGGTTGATCCGAACTATGATAAACTTAGGGTCTTTGGGTGTCTCTGTTATCCTTGGCTTCGCCCTTACTCCTCCCACAAATTATCCCCTCGATCTACTCCATGTGTCTTCCTAGGATACTCTCCCACACAAAGTGCCTATCTATGTCTAGAGCCCGTTACCTCTCGTATCTATGTGTCTAGACACGTTGAGTTTCATGAAAACATCTTCCCTTATGCGGCCTACTCAAAATTCTTCCCGTCCATGTCACCACACCCTTCGTCATCATCCCCCTTGTCTTCGGACCCTACTGTTTCTCTCGTCCCCTCCTCTGTTCCATCGTCCTCGGGTCTGCCCCCAGCTCGGATTCTTCACCTGCTGTGACTCCTACCGTGGACACTCATGTGGATCATGATGATGCCGAACCTGTTACAGTTGCAGACACCTCTCAGCCAGTCTCTCTGCTCGATCATGCTGCCGTGACCTCTGTATCCACCTGCTCAAGCACTGATCCTGAAGCTACGGTGCAGCCTACAACAAATCTGCATCCTATGACGACACGGTCCAAGAACAACATCACTAAGCCAAACAAGCTATTCTCCCTCTTGGCCACGGCGTCAGGGACTGACATTGAACCTACATCAGTTGCCCAAGCATTAAAAGACTCAAACTGGCGCAAGGCTATGACAGAAGAGTTTGATGCGCTTATTCGAAATGGCACATGGACCCTAGTTCCCCCCGAGGCTGCTCCCAACATTGTGGGATGTAAGTGGGTCTTCCGTGTTAAACGAAAGCCTGATGGATCTATTGAACGGTACAAGGCACGTTTGGTTGCTAAAGGATTTCATCAGCGTCCGGGAGTTGACTTTCATGAGACGTTCAGCCCCGTTGTCAAACCGGCAACCATTCGACTTGTCCTAAGCATTGCTGTCACCAAAGGTTGGCCCCTTAGACAACTTGATGTTAACAATGCCTTTTTGCAGGGACGTCTAATTGAAGAGGTCTATATGTCTCAACCACCGGGATTTATTGATAAGGATAATCCAACGCATGTTTGCAAGTTACAAAAGGCTATCTATGGGCTTAAACAAGCACCTCGGGCATGGTATTCTGAACTGCGCAACTTCCTCGTCACATATGGGTTTCGTAACTCTCTTGCCGACCCATCTCTCTTTATTCTTCGAGATCACGAAGTCTCTATCTTCGTTCTCGTCTATGTGGATGATCTTGTTGTGACAGGTAGTTGTTCTACGCGAGTTCAAAACTTCATCACGGCATTGGCGATTCGGTTCTCTCTGAAAGATCTTGGCAATTTATCCTTCTTCCTTGGGGTTGAGGTCTCTCGCTCGGACAAAGGCCTAATGCTCACACAACACAAATACATCAATGATCTCCTAGTCCGGACACACATGCAGGATGCTAAGCCGATACAGACGCCTATGGCTTCAACGTCGGGACTCACAATTCGCTCGGGGACACCTCCGGATGATCCGTCGGAGTATCGGACAATCATTGGCAGTTTGCAATACCTGTCGCTCACTCGCCCGGATGTAAGTTTTGCTGTCAACAAGCTATCTCAATTCATGCACGCTCCAACGGATCTTCACTAGCAAGCCGCAAAACGTGTTCTTCGTTATCTTAACGGAACGCGTACTGCTGGTGTCTTTCTCTCGGCCTCAAACATGCTCCAGTTGCATGCATTTAGTGATGCGGATTGGGCTGGTGATTGTCATGACTTCACTTCTACGGGGGCATATATTGTATATCTTGGACGTTATCCGGTTTCTTGGTCATCCAAGAAATAAGGTAGTGTCTCTCGATCATCAACTGAAGCTGAGTATCGTTCAGTAGCCAACACGTCCGCGGAACTTCGATGGCTCATGTCCTTGCTATCTGAACTTGGTGTTTCTCCTACGGGTACGCCTACTATCTACTGTGATAACGTCGGGGCCACCTATCTCAGTGCTAATCCAGTGTTTCACTCACGTATGAAACATCTAGCTTTGGATTTTCTTTTCGTTCGGGGTCAAGTTCAAGACGGTTCTCTTCGGGTTTCTCACGTCACCCCCCGAGATCAGCTTGCTGACATTCTAACGAAGCCACTTCTGTGCTCTTCTTTCCATGATCTCTGTGTCAAGATCGGAATCACCTTCCGTGCTCCGTCTTAAGGGGGCATATTAAGGAAAGTTTATATTTTATATTTAGGAAAGTTTATATTTTATATTAAGTGTCTCTCGATCATCAACTGAAGCTGAGTATCGGTCAGTAGCCAACACGTCCGCGGAACTTCGATGGCTCATGTCCTTGCTATCTGAACTTGGTGTTTCTCCTACGGGTACGCCTACTATCTACTGTGATAACGTCGGGGCCACCTATCTCAGTGCTAATCCAGTGTTTCACTCACGTATGAAACATCATCTAGCTTATTTTCTTTTCGTTCGGGGTCAAGTTCAAGACGGTTCTCTTCGGGTTTCTCATGTCACCTCCCGCGATCAGCTTGCTGACATTCTGACGAAGCCGCTTCCGCGCTCTTCTTTCCATGATCTCTATGTCAAGATCGAAATCACCTTCCGTGCTCCGTCTTGAGGGGGCATATTAAGAAAAGTTTACTATTGTAATATTAAGGTTAAAGAAAATTTACTATTGTAATATTAAGGAAAGTTTACTATTGTAATTTATTTATTTAGGGTTTTCAATTGTTTATATAAGTAGTCTTGTAAACCCTTCGTTATTCAATAAGAAAATACATTCGTTGTTAAGCTTATTATTCAACACATTATAAATGACTGTATATATAGGTTTATACAAGATTTCTATAATTAATGAATCAATAAAAAAATTAAACGTTGAAATGAGAAAACTATAACTCTAAAATTAATGTATTTTAATTGACACCTCTTTACCTAACGTTTTCTACAAATTTTTAAGTTGTTTGAAATTTAAATAACTAGAAATTACATTGTTGGGACATCCAAATTCATATTTCATATATCTAATTTGATATTTGAAAGATATCTCTCCTTTGAACAAAAGTTTTTCGAATGAAAACGTATCCAAAACTAATATTGTCATAATTTTTTTTATTTTTTTCGACGAAGATTATACAAAAAGGTAAAAATAAAAATAATAATTAGATTTTAGGCTTTAAACTACATAAACTAATTAAAATCGGTGAATATTATTACTGATGCACAGATCTATAAATAATTTAAAATTTCTATTTTAGCGAAATATACAAGAAAACACAAAATATATAAATACTAATACTTATATACCTCTATATATATATATATATAATTTGGAAATAAGTCGGTGGCATGTTTGTATATGAGTCTTTGGTTTCCATCTACTATTGAAAATAACGGTTCAAAACTATGTCATGTATAAACAATTTACCAATCCGACATAAATGTTATAAACTTAGATTAAAATATACAATACGTAAATTATAAAAATATAGAACGCATTTTTTTGTAAAAAAATATTCATTAATTAACACATATAATTGCTGTAATTAATTTCAAATTATTTCATGTAATTTTATTAATCAATGTAAGTTGTAAAAGTTAAAATTTAGAACCATCAATACTTAATTTGAAAAAAAAATAAAAAAGTAGATTTCTAAGGTTTAGGTATTATGTGTAGTTAATGTGTGTGTGAGAGAGATGTATGCAATTAATTAAATGGATATGGGCATGCATATGTCGGATTAGACAAATGGGGTAAGATTTCAATAAATGAAAAAGAAATGTATTCAAAATTGAAAAAAATTAAAATTAAAATTAAAATTGTGTGCAGTAGACAGAACTATTAGTTAGTTGGACTCTCTCAGGCTGTCCCAATGATTTTTATTTCATTTTATTTTATTTTAAATTCCTATTTAATGTTTATAACAAAAGTCTCTCTCAATAATTATCACATTTTTTATTAAAAATATTTTTGAAGATTCAGATTATTTCTTAAATTAAAAATCATCAAGTCAAATTTTAAAATTTTCATCTCTTTATTATACATTACAAGAAATTAAAAGATAAGAAGGAATCTGATTGTAGTGGTCTCTTTCACTAATCTATCTATATGATCTATTTTTGTTAATAAATTGTATTGCATTGGAAGAGATTTAGAGAATAAAAAACGAAAGAATTTTTCAAAGATTATGGTAGAGTGATCTGAAATGGTGGAAAAAAAACTTATACATAAATATATTAAAAAATGGAATATACTAAAAAACGTTACATATTATTGAAATTATTACATACGTGATAATTTTTATATATCATATAAATATATTCAAAAAATTTAAAACCTATGTATATAAAATAGGTAACAAAATAGTTCAAAGAGAAACCACCAAATTATCTTTTTTATATAGTAATTACGAAAATATTTTAAAAATCCATTAAATTAATTCCGGTTTTTCTTTAAATACTAATATTCACTTCACTATATTTTAATTTATATATTTATTATTGGATAACAAAATATTATTTTTTGAATATTTCCACTTGTGATGAGATGATTGTGCTTTTAAGACACCAAATAATCTAACAATATTCAAAAATATGGGTTTTATTTTTTTAATATACATATTATTTGTGGGGATATAGTAAAATATTTATTTACACAAAAAGCCTAAATTTGAAAATAATTATCGATAAGAATTTATATAGACATCTTATAAAAACACGAGGCAAAAATAATTGGGTCCTACTCGGTCATTAAAAGCATAATAGAACCCACATGCAAATTCACATTTTGTCGAGTGTAAATAAAAGACATCTAATAATATTATTACAAATGCTAACCATTTGATCGACCCATTACCATAACAAATTTATAGATGACCATTGCTTTTGACTATATATTATATATTAGGTAAGATATTCAATATACATAAGAAAGTGAACAAATTAAATTAGAAGGAAGAGAGTAAAAGAAGAAGAAGAAAGACACATGATATAGGGAAGAAAGTAAAAAAGGAAATGGTAAATGAAGATTAATATGTTAATATCATTTTTTTGTGATTGAATTACGAGATCTTTTTGTTTATATTGATGGTGTAGATTCGATATAGACATGTTAAATTGTTTTATGCATACTAAATGGATGTATGAGAACCAATGAAATGGTAAAGAATGATATCTCAAGAATTGGAACATTAGAATTTTTAGGTCCATAAAAATCACAAAAATAACCATATCTAGGTTTTAGATAAGAATTTTTTGAGGAAGTACACGAAAAGGAAGAAAATGAAATCGTAGTTTTGGGGAAAATAAGGAGCATCAGGAATTCGAGCAAACGAGGAGCACCGAGAAAACTCTCTACCAAGCTTTTTTCGCTCAATGCTCGACCAAGCATAACGTTGCATGTTTTCTTTATGAAAAATTCTGGTCAATCTGGGAACTGCTCTTGCCATATGTTTTTCAACAAAAACGAGTTTTGGTCAAGTTTTAATGTTTTCTTTATCCTTCTTGCAAGGGAGGATTTTTGTTATATAGCATGTCATTTGTAGGACCCCAATACCTCAACGGATTTGGGTGGATTTGAAATTTAAGTGGATTGAAATGCTCGAGTTTTGGGGTCGTGATGCTCGTATGAAGATTTAAACTCAGTGAGTGACGTAAAAAATGTGAGGTGAATATATCGTGTGAGGAATACTGGGTCAAAATCGATAATATTGCAATGCCTTTTGTATCTTGAATGGATAAACAATTCGTGTTTAGATTCAGTGAGATATTGTGAGCGATAGAGTTTGGTGACTGAGATTGATTGACCTTGTGAGCTATGTTGACCTTCCAATGGCACCCTGCAAGCGATTATCATGGCGAGATACTAGTCTTTGTCAACATATATTCATTCGGATGTGGATTTGGTGTGTTAGTATTCGTAGTTATATCTTTTTGTATTTTACTATGTACCAAGTGGATGGTTAGATATACGGAGATTATACATGTGGACTATCTTGGATGTGGATGACATCTAAAAAACACGTGTCAAAGGTCACGACGGATTTATCCTGAAAAGTTCTTATATACTATTCTTTTTTTGTATTTTTAATTAAGTTTGGAGACTTTTTTTAATATTGTAATTGAAAGTTTCAATTTATTTTAAAATCTATAATAAATAAAATACTCCGATTAGTTTTAATAAATAATTGACATGTGTTCACCCTAAAGAGAGTGATGGTAGACATTCAAATTTTCAATAGAGAATTTGAGATTGGAGTGTTACACGAAATACATCACTCCAAAAGTTTTTTCATATATCTAAAAACTCGTAAGATATTCAATATATATAGAAACGAAAATTTGACCGATTTATTTTCGAAGGATCAAACAAAAATGGCATGCTTTTATTGTTAAAAATTGTCATGTATTTACACCTTTTAATACACAAATCTTATTCGTATTACTACACATTATTTCCATCTTTTTTCTAATATTACCAATCTGTCACATTTTCCATCGTATCATTAAAAATTTTTAATTGTTTTTTATCTTCTAAAAAACCACAAACATATATTGTCATGTCTTTTTTATTGAATTTCAGTTACAAAAATCATATCTTAATTTGCAACAAAATATATATTTTAATACACTCTTGTCAAAATTAACATTTCAAATTATGTAAAATTTTATCAACCGAATAAACATGTCTTTTAGGTAAGATCATTATTGAATTAGGACGTTTTAATATTTTATTTTTTTTTGAAATAATTTTATTCATTTAGTTAACATCAGAAAAATTTCTAAAAGATCGAGAATGGTTTCTAATCAATTTAAACTATTTAAATAAATATAATTAAAAAATAACAAAAATAGATACGATAACGTAAGAGTATCATATCACGTATGGTGACATTCGACTAACTTTCTATTTTTCGGCAAGCCTTATCCACTTTTTTCCCAAAAAAATCCACCAATAATTTGAACATTAAACGGTGAATCTCAAATTAAAATTGATGAATTTTTTTCTTGAAATATTAAATATTTTGAATAAAAGTATTATTAAAATAAATATTACATAATTCGAATAAAAATATTATTAAAAATATAAAAATATATTGAATACAAAATATTATTAAAATAATTAAATTTAAGAACAAATCCAAAAAAAATCTTAAAATTTAGAAACATACGTATAATTCATTTCATTTTTTTTAAAAAAAAATAAGCATTCATGTATCATTTAAAATTGAAGACTAATTATTCATTTATAAATTTAAAAACGATTTAAAGATAAATTCTAATTTCTTTTCCACAATCGTTTTGTAAATATCCAAAATATTTCTAAAAAAATCCACTTTTAAATAAAATTATTTATTAACATAATTTATAAAAAATGATATTTGAAAATTAATAAACAAAAAGATGTAGACGAATCTTTACCTGTCATGATCCCCAAAAGCCTCCTGCTTTGAAGTATCAATTTTTTTTATTAAAAGTAAAATTATATATTTTTCTATATATTTACTTTATATCGTCTATCACGTTATTGTCTTAAATTTCATTTAATATGAAAATCTTATCTAAAATGCAGATATGAAATCTGTACTGAAAAATAAAATAAAATTATATTATTGAATGCCTATTAATTATTTAGAAAACATTAATCATTCGAGAACCAAAATAAATATGTACGGATAATCTAAAATGTTATTCAAATACGTAACATATCCACACGGTTGAAGGGTTTGATTTTCAAATGAATAAAAAAAGATATGGTCATCACCAATGTTGTACTCGTGTCCAATTGGTCTAATCTCTCAACTTTATATATATATATGTATATATATATACACTATCTTATGATATGTTGGACGGAAATAAATATTTTTAGATAGACGTGGATATTTATATATTTTTTATTTGTTATAGTCCATTATATCCATTGCAATTAATTTTTCGATGATATTTACAAACTTTATAAATTTTTGAAGTGATTCACAAATTGATCCATGAACATAAACATCGTTCACTTGAAAAAGTTCAAACATAAAATCTAGTTATTCTAATAACGAACAAATATTGGTTGCGGTGGTGATGCATATTGAAATCCAATGTTTATAGAAAGATGAAATCGTTGTCTTCGTTGTTATCACCTTTGCCATCCATTGTTGGTGCAATTGCGTCAAGTATTAAAGAAAACGATGATGATTGTGTTTAATGTTTTTATGTTGTTGTAGTTCTTGCATTAATCACTGTAAAAAATAGAAAATCTCGTAAAAAAATGTTCTTCTACATGATTATTTACAAAAAACAATCTTGGTTTTGAAGATGAAATGTACCTGATCATGTTTGGTTATTAACGAAATTCGTATATAGGTTATAATATGTTCCAAGAGTTAGTAACTTTTTATTCGAATTTGGACTCTATTGCAATAAGGTCGATTTTTCACTGTTTGAAAGAGCTTGGCAATCTTCACTATTTTCTTGGAGTTTAGGCCGACACTTTACAAATGTTTCGATCTTACATTAGACAAAATATATTGATGATTTAATTGTTGGTTAAAACTCTGATGCAAGATCACATGATTATTGCTACTACATTACGTTCTCAATTACAACAGCTCCCTCCCAGACCAGCTAAATTTTATGATCTTATATAGTTCAAAGTATTGTTAGAGCATTGTAATATATAACAACATTAAATTTGTTGTGAGTTACATATGTCAAACAATGCATAAGCCAACCATGCCAGATTTCTCTATATTGAAAAGAATACTGAGATACATCAATGATTTACATTTGGTAACCATTTATATGCCAAAAGTGACTTTACTTTTCGTGCTTTTGACAATAGTGATCGAGCAAGATACAAGGAAACTCGATGATCCATAACAAGTTTTTGTAATTTTCCAGATTCTAATATTATCAACTAGTCAGTTATATGGTGTTGAACAAACCTAGATTCTGGAATTAGCTTTTGAGATTAGTTAGGTCCAAGTCCATATTTGACATGATAGCAAAGTCATGTTCGTCCTGATTTGAATAAATCGATGTTGGATCCCCGATTGTGTTCACGTTGCAGGATCGAGTCTGGGTGTGAGGGGGAGTGTTGTGATGTATTGTCCCACATCGGCTAAAGACATGGATCTTGGTCTCTTATATATGGTGTTGGACAACCCTAAACTCTGGAGCTAACTTTTGGGATTAGTTAGGCTCAAACCCATATTTGACAGAAAATCTCGTAAGAAAATGTTTTTCTTCATGGTTATTTACAAGAAACAGTCTTGGTTTTGAAGATAAAATGTATCGTGATCATGTTTGGTTATTGAAGAAATCCTTATATAGGTTATAACAAGTTTCAAGAGTTTGATTTGAGAATTTTAGTAACTTTCTACTCGAATTTGGATTCTATTGCAATAAAGTCGATCTTTCACTGTTTATTTACAACAAAGGATCATGCATCATTTTGTTGCCCCTTTATGTTGATGATATGATCATCCCTGGTAGTTGATATGTCAATGTGGATCAGCATGTTTCTTCTCTTGGTATTCATTTGTCCATGAAAGAGCTTGGCAATCTTCACTGCTTCCTTGGAGTTTATGCTGACACTTTGCAATTGGTTCGTGTTATGATAAATTGTCTCACATCGACTAGAACATGAACTTTGGACTCATATATATGGTATTGGATAAACCTAAACTCTTGAGGTAGTTTTTGAGATTAGTTAGGCCCAAGCCCATTTTTGATATTTGACATGGTATCAGAGCCTGTTTCGTCCCGATTTGAATATACCTTGGTCCCCCGATTGCGATGTCCACGCTCCAGGACCGAGTCTAGACGTGAAGGGAAGTGTTATGATAAGTTGTCCCACATCGGCTAGGCCATGAACTTTGGACTCATATATATGGTACTGGTTAATCCGAAACTCTTGAGCTAGTTTTTGGGATTAGTTAGACCTAAGCCCATATTTGACAGTTCGATCTTATATCAGATAAAATATGTTCATGATTTATTGGGTAAAACTCCGATGCAAGATCACAAGATTATTGCTATTGCATTACGTTCTCAATAACAACTCCCTCCTAGGTTAGCTAAATTTTATGATCCTACATAGTTCAGAAATATTGTTATAGCATTATAATATATAACAACCATGAGACTAGACATGAAATTTGTTGTCAGTTACATATGTTAAAGAATGCATAAACCATCCATACCAGATTTCTCTGTATTGAAAAGAATACTAAAATACATTAATGATATAATTACATTTGGTAACCATTTATATGTCAAAAGTGACTTTACTTTCCGTGCTTTTGACAATAGTGATCGAGCAAAATACAAGGAAACTCGACGATCCATAACAAGTTTATGTAATTTTCTAGATTCTAATATTATCAACTAGGCAGTTAAGAAACAAGCTATTGTGTCTCGTTTTTCCTATGAAATATTAGCGTTTATCTATGTAAAATTGACGTGAATTCATTCATTCTCAGATTTTTTGGTGTTCAACCTCATTCCATCAATTTTTTTAATCGTGATAACTTGTCAATTGTTAATCTATCTACAAATCATCTTTTATAGCCGCTCCAAACATATTGATCTCGATTAACTTGTCAATTGTTAATCTATCTACAAATCATCTTTTATAGCCGCTCCAAACATATTGATCTCGATTATCAATTTATTTGGATGAAAATTTTCTTGAGTTCAAACCACATCTTTCGCTCTAACAACATTTCATTTACATCGACAACAAAATAGAAAAACGTCGAACAATCGCAAAATATTGTTTATAAAAATTCATTTTCTATTTTGGAATTTGTTGAAGGGTTTTAGATAAAAGATTCTCCTTCGATTGAATTGTTGAAAAATCAACGAAACAATTAACATATTATTCATCAAAATTCTCACGTTTCATTTATTTTTTACATAACATTTTTTATGATATTTTATAGGGAACAAAAATTAATAATTATATATATATATATATATAAGCAACCCCTAATATATAAGAATTTTGGCCCTTAAGAAACCAAAAGCCATCAAAAGCATCTTCCAAGAAACTACGTGGGAACGTTTGCTTACACAATTTTTTCCACGTCGACATAATCAACTCATATCTTAAAATCTATCCACATACAATAATTCAATTTTATATGTATATATCTTATATATAAACATACATATATATATATATATGTGGCCTTTGCATGTTAGACTTTGCAAAGACGAGAGAAATCGAGACGCGGAAAATAGAAGAGATAAAAAAAAACCAAAAAGCGCAACAAAAATATTTTTTTTCCCATCTTTGGATTAATATGGTGAATCAAAAAATAGAGATTTGCATTGAGATGATGAAGTTGGCTGTCAATTTCGTCTCCGCCGTTGCCGAAGCCGTTGAAGGAGCTTTTCTCCGGCAACCTCCACCATCTTCCTCCGCCGAGAAAGGTGGTCGGAGTGATTACTCCGCCGTTCCCGTTCCTCTTGTTGGATTCCTCCCATGAATATATTTTTCTTCTTTCTTTTATTTTGTTCTTGCCTTGATTGGCCACGTGGCGTTTTGAATATAAGCCATAGAATATAAGATCTTCGTGAATAAAGGAATGGTTCATTTATTAATCTTTTTTATTATGAGATTTATCGATGTCTAAGAAGTTTTGCCAATGCGTATGTATGTATATATATATGTGTGTATTGCATATGGATAATTAGTTCAATTTATGTCTTCAATTTCTTATTTTTTATTATAAATCGGAAATATAAAGGGTTTACGTGGCTCTCCAAACGTAAAAAAAAAATGTGATTCTATTTTTTTATCCTTTTAACATAACCGGGATATGGGTCGGGTCGCGTAGTTTGAGGTTAACTCCAATAGGTATTGCGGGCCGCGACCCGCTTTGAAAGTTTACCTAAATGGACGACAATAATTTTGTTGGCATATTATGGGCCGCGACCCTCTTTGAAAGTTACCCAAATTGGTTTTCTCTTAAAAAAAATAATAATCGCGATTTATAACTTTACGTTCATTCAACTATAGACATTGTTTTTAAAAAGGTTTCAAACAACAATTATATTTTTGCAAATCAAGTAAATTATGGATTTCTTTAGAAACAGGACTTTGATTCCGATGCTCTAACCTTCAAACAACTTTTTCATAATTTACATAGGTGTCAAAATGTATACATGAGATTTAGGGGTGGATAAATTACCCGAGAAGTCTGTCCTGGTCCGAAATCCGTCTCAAATCCGTGGAAAATTACTCGAACCAGTGGATTTGGATTCGGATAATGAAATCTCGTTATCTGTGAGTTCAGGTTCGAGTTCGGCTTTTCCATTTCTAGAAACGGGTATCCGAGATTACATGTACAAATTATCAAAATGTCCATATATTTTTATAAAAATTACAAAAAAAATACCACTGATTTTAGGTTAACCAGAATAGGTTAACCAGAAGCTTCTCATAACTTCTTTCAGCAGCCTCTCTTCTCGATTTAATCCATCTATCTCTTCTCATTCTCACCCTTCTCTCCCAAAATCTCAAGATCTCTTCCCTTCCTTCCTCATTCGCCGGCTTTTCCTTCCGTCGTCGTCCTTATCGTCGTCCATGTGTTCGATGTCCCTATCGTCGTCCATGTCTTCATCGTCCCAGTTTTCTTCATCCATTTGTTCGTTGTCCATGCCTTCGCCATCCTCGCCAATGTTGTCCCTACCTTCATCGACTGTTGGTCGTCTCTACTTGTGGTGACTTTCGATCTCCCTGTGGTGCAGGAGCTGGAGTCGGTATTGGTCTCGGAGGTTTAGGTGGAAGAGCTGGAGCTGGTTGTGGCGATTTCCATGTTTCTTGTGGTTCAGGTTCGGATACCCACGGGTATCCCGGCTCATTCTTCGGATACTTGACCCCGAATACCCACATCCCTCGAGTTCGAGTTTGGGTAGCAAATTACCTACCCACTTGGATTCAGGTTCGGATTCGGATACCCTCAAAATTAATATATATCAATTTCGAAAATTATAAAATATATTAAAAAAATAACATAAATAAATAAAATATTATATATAAAATATAAAGTTATATAAATTAATTAATCATATCATAAACATACAAAACATTAATAAAGATCTAAATAGTATATTTGAGTAATTTATATGTGATACAAAAATAATTTTAACTATAGATCATTGAATCAGAATTTTACGGAATTGCTAAGATGAACGAATGAACAAAAACAAGATTTTAGTATTAGACTAATACTATAAATATGAGATCAAAATTCATGTCTTTAATCAATATAAAACAATACGCTACAACACTTTGTAAACCTTATATAGATATTTCTTTAAATAAAAAAATGTCTGTATAAATTATATGACAAGACCAAAAGGTTTTTCTTTATTGGTTTTCATGAAGCTTATCGGTTTAATAACTTAATCAAAATTTAGAGCGTTTTTTAAACAATTCGTTTAATTTATTTTTTTTTATGTATGATCCAATCATTAGTAAATCATGTGCACTAATAATTACACTAAATAAACATATTTAATTATAATCTTATAAAAAATATGTTTTAGAAATCATAGTTCAACAATTCGAGAACATAACAAATCATCTTTATTGATTAATAACACTTATTTTTTTCATTTCCTAACATTTAAATTAATTGTTTCATTGAGATCATTACGTTTCATATAACCATAATTAAAAATTATAAGAACATATCAAACTATGATTAAAAAATAAAATATATAATATTGTAATTCTTTAGTAAATAAAGTTTTATTACAAATAAATGGTTAATTTATGGTAATCATGTAGATTTTTTATTTTATAATAATACGTCGACTAAAATTGAATTGGGACGTCAGACGTGGAATCTTTGCGTTTCTTTTCTAATAATGGAGCAAGTAAAGTGGCTGCACATATTTTTTAGAAGTCAAAATCGTCTTCTTTCAAAATATATAATAATATAATATTATAATCTATAAATTTGTATACTTATATCAAATTTGACCCGTAAACCAAATCCATGCCTATTCAATAATGATGTCCAATGATTTACATAATAATAAAATTATATATTTGCTTATAGGATTAGATGATCGATCTTGTGAGGTTAATTAATTATCAGAAAAAATATGTAAAATTTCGGCGTATTATATAAAAGAAAAATGGATAGTAATTTAATATGAATTAAGATAAGAACATTTTATTTATGATTTTCAAAATCAACAACTAGATTTCATTGGGGGAGTTCAACTAGTGAAAGGGTAATATTAGAATAGTCTTATATGAAAAAAATGATAATTCCATATAATATTTTCCATGATCTATACATCAAAACCAGAAATTGATATTTTTTATATTTTATAAAAAATAAAAAAATGAGTAAAATAAATAACCCTTTTAAACGAGTAACTGTTTAGGATGAAAAAAAAACCATTCTTGAAACTCTAATAATATCAGTTGAATTAATTCATTATAATTTGTATTTATTAAAAAAAAAGTTTTAAAATGTCATGTGAGCTTATTACGTAGTGGATTGAAATACAAAATTGGCACTAAGTAAGGATAAAATTTAATATTATAAATGTTATATCATAATTATTTGCTATAATTTATGTAAGAACGATCATATAGCACTTAGCATTAAGCTATTATTTCATCTTATATTGAAATACACGTACGACAATAAACTTTATATCATCCACAACCAAGTTGACATTTTTTTTAATTTTAAAAATAAAATTTTGAAAATAAATTTATAATAAAATTCCATGTATATATAAACGTGCCATCCACCTTCCGGATTTGCCCACTTCAACTTTGAAGCATCAAAACCTAACCTCTTTGTTTTTCATCAAAAAGCCATAACTATGGAAGTTCTTGATGAATCTTTCATTCAAGCAGAAGAACATAGGGCAAATTCAAATTTCACACCGGAGGAGCCCGAGGAAATACCCGTGATCGATCTTTCACGTCTCGAGGATCCTGAGGACGCTAAAAACGTCGTCTTGGAGATAGGTAAAGCTTGTGAAAAATGGGGGTTTTTCCAAGTGATCAATCACGGTGTTCCTTGCGAAGCAAGGCAACGAGTAGAAAGCGTCGCTAAGGTATTTTTCGAATTAGAAATGGAAGAGAAAAGGAAAGTGAGACGCGATGAAGTGAATCCCGTGGGATATTACGAAGGAGAACATACGAAAAACGTTAGGGATTGGAAGGAAGTATTCGATGTATATTTGAATGATAAGATGATTATTCCATCTTCTCCTAATCTTGAAGATGAAGGTTTAAGGTTAGTCTATAACAAATGGCCTCAATACCCATTTGAATTTAGAGAAGTTTGTGAGGAATATGCAAAACATGCGGAAAAATTAGCATTTAAATTACTTGAACTCATTTCATTAAGTTTAGGTCTACCTCAAGAACGTTTTCATGGTTATTTCAAAAACCAAATGAGTTTTCTAAGGATAAATAGATATCCGCCGTGCCCACGTCCTGATCTTGCCTTAGGGGTCGGCCGCCATAAAGACGCCGATGTTTTAAGCATTTTGGCTCAAGATGAAGTCGGAGGATTACAAGTTAGTCGTAGATCGGATGGTGTTTGGTTCCCTATTAGACCTATCCCTAATGCTCTTGTCATCAATATTGGTAATTGTATGGAGGTAAGTTCTTCTCTATATTGAGTTTAATTGATTATGATCAAGAATTGAACTCTATGAGATCTAATCTTCCGTTGTTTCTTAGTAGCTCGGAATTTCAAAATTTTCACTAGAAGATATGTGTAGGTCTAGATGTAATATATTTGATCAAAACCCAACGAAAAAAAAGAAGAAAAAGAAAGAAATAAAGATTGTCCTTCTAGAATAGTATTTGTGGATTTATTTTGATTTATATGATTTCATGAGATCAAACCCTCCACTCTATAACTAGTATATCTAAGGTTTATAGTGGGTTTATTTAAATTTATATGATTTAAATATTATTGCAGTTATTTTGAAAATTGTTATGTTGTGTTGTTCCACGTCGATTAAGACATTAAATATGAATTTCTATATAAAGTATTGGAAAATCAAAACTATTGAACTAGGTTTTAAAATTTGTTAGGTTCAAACTCATATCATGATATAATATGAGATCTGATTAATTCTGATCTGAATATATCGATATTGAGTTTTCAATTGTGATGTTCACGTTTCATGATTGAATCTAGACGTGATGGATAATATTATATTGTATTGTTCCAAGTCGATTAAGATACAAACTATAAACTTTCTATATATAATGTTATATAATTCTAAATTCTTAAACTAACTTTTTAAATTAATTAGATCCAAACTCGTATCTGAGTTTTCGTTCTATACTTTTTTCTATGATGAGTATATCTAAGATTTACAATTGATCAATATGATTTGAAAATTATTGTAGATATTTTGAGAGTTTGTCCAATATAATATTTCATCGTTGTAAAAAAGAAATTGAAATTTTTTTTATATTTATTTATAATTATTGATAGGTATGGACAAATGACAAATATTGGAGTGCGGAACATAGAGTGGTGGTGAACACAATGAAAGAGAGATACTCAATACCATTCTTTTTAATGCCATCACATGACGTGGAAGTGACGTCATTGGAAGAACTTGTAAATGACCAAAACCCTTCAAAATACAAAGGATACAAATGGGGCAAATTCTATGTCTCTAGGAACCGAAGTGACTTCCGCAAACTCCACGTTGATAACATTCAAATTCATCATTTCAAGGTTCCTACCTAAAAATAATTACTCATATCTTTTTTTTACTTCTTCCTTATATTTAAAATAAATTTGTAACACTATTTCCACTTATATATATATATATTACGTGATATCGTCAATTTATATATAAAATTATAACATAAAATGATGAATTGAATCGAAAACGAATTAAAATTTAGACGAATTAGCTTGCGAATTCAGTACAAAATCTCAAGCAAATCACATATTTTTTTTTATACATATTTTTTATATTCATTAAATACTATTTAAAAGATAATATAATATTTACATATTATAATATTATTACTCGTATTTCTATCAAATTAATATATTTTTATTATAAAATAAAGAAAAAACACAAAAAATTATAAGAATATGTTTATATATTCAATATTTTATTATTTATTGGATAAATTTGTTTTAGTTTAGTATTTTCATATGTCATAACTTTGTATTCGAATTAATGTTTTTATATACTTTATTTGGTTTGAAAATGATTAACATATAATTTTAATATGTTACAATTATTTTAAATTAAATGATTTAGTTCGCGAGCTAACTTAATTTTTGACCAGTTAAATGCGAAATGAGTTGAGTTGAGATTTTTCAGTCCGTTTCAAAAACGATTTGAAATTTAGGCATATTTTGGGTTTAAAAATGGTTCGGGCCAAATTTTTATTTTCAAATGGAAATGAAAAATTTTCATAATTTCTATGTAATTATCCGATATTCGAAAATAGATTACCGAACGAAAATGTATCTAATATGTATTCAAAACGAAAATTGTGAGGGATTGAATACAAATACAAATAGTTAAAGTCAACAATTTTCGAATACAAATAAAAAATGGTAGAGCCAAATATTCGAACTATTTATACATGAATATACTAAATAGTTATGTTATTAATTATATGAAAAATTATAGACAAATATCAATTTAAATTAGGGCTGGGCACGGGTCGGGCACCCGGATTTTTGAGGGTACCCGAACCCGGACGGGTAGACATATTCCTACCCGAACCCGAACCCGAATCTACCAAGATCAAATCCCTAAAATCGATAAAAATATCAGCCAAGAAATCCCTAAAATCGATAAAAATACCAGCCAAGAACTGGAAATCGATAACAGAGAGATTTTTGAAGCAAGTCATATACAAAAATATCAAATCCCTAAAATTTAGCCAAGAAATCCACATTACATCGATGTAGCCAACGAACTAACATATACGAAAGCCAATTAAACCAAAAGGATCAAACATACAACGATAGAAAAGAAATTGAATTGAGTGGAAAAAGAGAAGAGAAGAATGGCGACGAGAAGCAGCCGCACGAGAAGAGGTGAGAAGCGACCGCACGAGAAGAGGTGAGAGGCGGCCGCACCAACCGCGTGAGGTGGAGAAGCGGTCTCCGGGAAGGAGGGGAGCACCGGCAGGAAGGAGACGAGCACAAAACGGAGGGAGATGGAGAGCACCAAGGAGGCAAGGAGATGGGGGAGGCGAGAACCAAGGAGGCAAGAAGAGGGAGAGAGGCTGCAGGTGAAAGAGAAAAAGAGAAAGGGAAAAAATAAACCCTAATGGCATTTTCATAAATAACTTGACATATATGGGTATTTTAATATTTTTGGGTATCCGCGGGTACCCGTCATAGAAATAAAAAAACCCGAACCCGAACCCGAACCCGCAGGTGATGAGATTTCATTACCCGAACCCGAACCCGAACCCGCGGGTTCGAGTAATTTTTCGCGGGTTCGGGACGGGTTTCGGGTCGGGACGGATTCTTCGGGTAATTTGCCCACCCCTAATTTAAATATTTAATTACATATAATAAAAAATATAAAATTCTAGACCTAAAAACTCTCCCAATCCTAAAATTAAAACTCATTTTTTGGCTAATCGAGACTCGCCAAAACACTCTTGTCGCCCCAAAGACTTCGTCACTCTCGTTGCCGCCCCCCGCCTCCTTCTCATCGATCCATCACACCTTATCATTGTAACTCTTGCCTCATTTCTTCGGTTTGTTGTATCTCATTGTTGTAACCTTTCGCCTCCCTCTTGTCGCCCTGTCACCGGTTCGTTTTTCTTCATGTTGACTTTCGTATGGATCATTTCATTCCTCGGGCCTTATTCTTACAATTTTAAATTAGATTTATGAATATGTATCATTCAAATATAGGCGAAAACATCGAAAACTTTTAATGGTATTTTGTTTTGCGAATTCTCATGTAGGTTCAATTTTCTTTTTCTTGTTCTTTTTTAAGAGTATGTCAATAAATATGGAAAGAGTGCCCTAAACCCTAACTCTACTAACATCAATTGAATGGATGGGATAAGATTGTATCATGACCTATTCACCCATGGAGCATCATTTGGGCCAATGATCTTTTACATTGGTGGACCATTATAAACTCTAAATATAAATATATTTTTGTATAACTTTGAATTTTGGTTATCAGTTGAATTGGAAAAATACATGGATTTTTGATTGATTTTTTTTTTCAATTTTACATTTAAAAATAATTAGTATTGAATTCATATACGAATAAATATCTAATTTTTTGGTTATTTTAATTTTCTAACACATAAAAATAAAAATAGTAAAATGAATCATAAAATATTCTGAAAATTTTAGAGATCGATATTTCATGAGACCATTCCAAATTCAAACCTACTACCTAACCCTTAGCTCATATGACCAAATTTTTCTCATGTGATTATATTATTTGTTCGTGTGATATATACACTTCTTTAATTTCTTACCTAACTATTTTTTGACTAATTTGATTATTTCAAAATGAAGATTCGAAAATGAGTGAGAGATTAATGGACAAATATTAGAAATTAAATAGTTATGTGTTATAGTACATATTTAATGAGAGAGATAAAAACATTGTAAGCTACGTTATCAAATTATATTTCTTTAACTATAAATTTATTATATTATTTGTAAAATTTATAATACTCTGGGTAAAAACCATCATGAATATTATACGTTAATATTTTTAACCTCGAATTAATTAACAGTATCCCAAAATAATCAATTTTAATATATTAAAACAACTAAGATCCAATTTTTAAATTCTAAGGAATAAAAATTTAAATCATATTTTGTTCGAAAAAATAAACCGAAATAAGTTTTAGCCACGAATTTTTATAAAACGATACAATTGGTTATGAAACCAAAATAATTTTGTTAAGAATAATATTTTAAATCAAATATTTTTTTGACGAAATAAATCACATTATAGACGTTTTTAACCATCCATTTTCATAAAACACTTTTAATCCATTTTCTAAAAAATACGTTTAAATAATAATCATAAAATATATAAAAATAAAAAATAATACCTTTTGCTAATGTAAAATACCTATTAAATTTTGCATTTTTTTCTTCTGTAAATAATCCAAACTGATTACTATGATTATGATTAAGATAGTAATGTTTTTCAATAACTTGATTAAAAAATTTTAAAATATACAAAATTTGATTTATAAGATTGAAAGTATATGGCTTATTTCATTTAAAACATTGAGATAAATGTACAATTCTATTTGAATATAATTGTTGGTATTAAAAAATTGTTCCAATGAAAAATAATATTAAATAAATATTATGCAACTAATATTAATATTAATAATAATATCAATATCTTTTGATATTCCAATTATATCTTATTTATCATCGTATTTGGTACAACTTCAAAAATACCCTTAAAACGGTATTTTGACTTCATGTCTACTCTTTCCTAAAAAAATTTAACTTCAAAAATACTGTTATAATATTGATATTCCGAAATACCCTACGACCCAGCGACCCAGTGCGACCCTCCGATCCTGTGACCCTACCGACCATACGGACCCTGTGACCCTACGACCCTATGACCCTACGGACCATGCGACCTAGACCCTGTGACTCTACGACCCACACCCTGCAACCCTACAGACCTTACGACCCTGCGGCCCAATTCGACCATGCGACCCTCTTCGACCCAGTGCGATCCAGTTCGAATCGCCGAATATCACTTGAGTACGAGCCAAAATCGTCGAGAATCGCTCGAAATCGCTCACAAATCGTCGGAAATCGCTAAAAATCACTGGAAATCGCTCGAAATCATTAAAAATCACTGAAAATGACTAAAAACATTGGAAAACTCTCGAAAATTGATGAAAAGCGCTCAAAATTGCTGGAAATCGCTCGAAATCATTGGAAATCACTGAAATGGCTAAAACGTTAGAAATCGCTCGAAAATTGCTGAAAACGCTCAAAATGGAAGGAAATTGCTCGAAAATAGAAGAAAATCACTCTCAACTTCGTTTTCATCCTCTCAACTTCGTTTCCCTCCTCTCAAATTTGAAAAATGTCAAAATCGTATATATTTTCACTAACAAAACATAAGGGCAAATTTGTTTTTTCTTCAGTTTTTTATTTAATAATTGTTTTCACGAGGGTAGACGTGAAACACTTTAACCCTACGAGGATATCTATGATATTCTGCCCCATAGTATCTTACTTTTTCTTTTTCATTTTTGGACGTATTTCATTGGAATTATAATTCTTTTATTATACCTTGTTTGGAAACTTAAAAATATAGACATTTTATATGCATTAGATACACATAAAAAAATATTACGAATAACAATAATATTTTTCCATTCATTTTGTGTTCTCGTTTTTTATATCCATATCCTTATATTTTCTTTATTATAAATATACTTTATTACATGTTATAACTATAATTCTCTTTTTTGAATTATAATTCCTTTGATGTTGAAGAATAAAACAAGAGATTGAAAGTACCACAAGCAACACACAAAGGCATGCTAAACCGATGAATTTGTTGATAATGTAAGTTTATAGAAACGAAAACACAAATATGAGAAAAAAAATTAAGATTTCAAAAAAATGTAGGTGAAGAAACCACAAAATGTAGATGACGGTTTAGGAGAAAAAATCGCAACAAGCGAAAACATGCACAATCGAATCATGTCATGAACAATGCTATAACACCCCTCTCCCAATACAACTTTGGAATTATGAGTGTCTATCATCACCTCCAAAAAGGTGGTTATACGTGTCATCGTTCATACACATTTACAGAATAAAATAAATATTTTATTTCAAATAAAAATGTTGTGAACCATATAGTGGAAGAAAAATATATTAAATCATAACCAAAGAAAAAAGAAATGCATAATAAAATTATCGAGACCTACTGCATGACTCTTCAATTAATATGTCGTGGGTTTTGCTACTGCTCTGCCTCATTGCTTTTGTTCTTCGTTATAATTTTTCCATCTATGATAGCCCACAAAGAGGGAGTACGAAGATATACTCGATGACATCAATACGAACACGCACTATATGAGTACGTATTCTCCCACTTTTGACTGTGTACCCTAAAATAAACATTCATATCATACTACAAACACGCAGATAACTCTACCTAATCCGATTGAGTATCAGAAGTCTAAGACTAGTACCACATTGGATCATAACTCACCGGGTCCACAAGACTCTAGCTCGAGCATACGCTCGCAAAGTCCAAAGGATCCCAACACACCGACGTCTCGTAAGATCACAACATATCATAGCCATCAATACAAAACAGTGTTTTATCGCTCGAAAGGTTACCACAATCCTAACATCGTACGACACTAACAGGTCCACTAATCCGACTAAATACAACGTTTTCTCGCTCGAAAGGTTACCACAACTCCAGCACGGTACGACGTCTGCAGATCCATTGATCTGACTACAACGCTATGTCACTCGAAAGGTTATCACAACTCTAGTACGGTACGAAACCGACAGATCCACTTATCTAATTAAATACAGTGCTCCGACGCTCGAAAGGTTATCATAACTCCAGTATTGTACGACATTGGCCCCTGATCCAACTATTTCAGTACTAACGTCGTATGATAACTCTCACCGACATGCTCTTATACACGTTATTTCGAAGGTTCGAGTGTGAAATCACTCAATCGAGCATACTAGACAAGATATTCACTCGACTCTAGCACCGAACCCAAAGTATCGATGTTTTTCGACCTCGACACTTGGTCGAGCGTCAATTTTCCAAATCATCTCTAACCATTTCATTTTCATAAAAACCAACTCATATACATGTCATCAATTATTATACGACGATTTTAAGATTTGGTTCAATCTTCACTTATACGTCTCAATTCCTCTTTTTTATGATTTTCCTAAAATCTCCACTGTTATCATGCCTTTTTTTAAACGTAAAAATTTCTCCATAAATTAATAACAAAATCAAATTTTGACAGGGAAAGATCATTCCCTTAATTTTCCACGATGGCTTGACGATTTCCGATGATATTACAAGCAACAACACAAATGGATTTTTTCCTATTACATATCCAACAACAACACCATAATCTCGATTAGATTGAACCACAGATAGAATACTGTAAAAAATGAGTGAATCGTTCTTAATTTCTTCTTTTTTTTCCTTTCTTCTCTTCTCATCCTCTCTTCTTGTCTCGGCTATATTTTCTTCTCTTGTTTTTTCTTCAATTAACCTAATACAAATGCAACCTTAGAATATTGTGTGTCTTCTCATGCAAATGCAACCCTAGAACATTGAAAATAAAAAACGATGACAACGAGATGAGTTTAAGAAAACAACCAACAAAAGCGAATGAAAATATCTCAATGGAGAACTTAAAAACCCTAAAATAAAGGACCAACCATCACGACTGTCTTTACATAATATCAACCTCGACGGGGCGTAGAAGGAAGCAACTATTGAATTAAAATCATCGATTTAGAGAATATATCTGATGGTTGTCATTGATTTGCATTCAACAACCAAGATCTATACACATTAATCGATGACGGTCTTTATGCATAGAAATTTAGAACATACGCGAAATCTACAATTAGAACCAATAGAATGACATATGACATTAATAAAATCATTGATATGAAATTAATCCAACATTTGTCATTATTCTACATCCAATGGACCGAACAATCAATACGAGCATTGTATGAGAAGACGCACGATGAATTGATGCTCAGAGACGCCTGAACACAATGTCTATGATCACACAATATAATTTTGAAAAAAAAATAATACTAAATTTTTTCGTATAATGAAATTTAGTTCAATATTTTTATATTTTAATATTATTTAAGATTTTCAGAATCAATTTTTAATTTATTATCTATTTACAAAAGTTTTTATAGTAAAGGTTTTCAAATATAATCTGATTATATTATGTCACATATAGGTTATTACATGAACTATGTACTCTTATATATAGTATTAGATAACATTATTTGAGTTAGATTTAAA
Organism: Gynandropsis gynandra; assembly: GCA_036759665.1. Lineage (NCBI taxonomy): Eukaryota > Viridiplantae > Streptophyta > Magnoliopsida > Brassicales > Cleomaceae > Gynandropsis > Gynandropsis gynandra. The sequence goes on along the minus strand of CM071865.1, from coordinate 488,520 downwards.
ATAATATTTGTGGAGTATCAAAGTCTCATTTGTTCTGATTGTGATTTTCATGTTTTAAAATCAAATTTGGATATAAAATGAAATATTATGTTATGTTATCTGTTTTGGATTAAGAATATGAATTATAAATTTTTATGAATTTTTTTTATGAAATTATATAATTCAAAACATTTTAAAATTACACAGATACCAAAAAAATGTAAAAATTATATTGACTAATATAATTTAGTATGTACATATAATATACCGCTTCTAGATACATTATATTCACGTGACCTGGTTTTATAAATTACCAACCGACAATCAGTCTCACCGATACCTCCAAACCTATCCATCACCAAAAAAAAAAAAAAATCTTCACAAAATCGCCATGGGAGAGATCGACGAAGCTTTCGTCCAAGCCCCTGAACACAGACCCACCAAACACTCCGGATGTTTCACCGACGAAGAGATCCCAATCATCGATCTCTCATTCCTTCAAAACCCAGTCACAACAACCGCAAACGCAAACGCAATCGCGGAGGCATGCGAGAGGTGGGGTTTTTTCCAGGTGATAAACCACGGAGTAGCGGTGGAGACGCGGAGACGCGTGGAGGAGGCAGCGGCGGCGTTCTTCGGAATGGCGGCGGAGGAAAAGAGGAAGGTGAAGAGGGACGAAGTGCATCCTATGGGATATCACGACGAAGAACACACCAAGAACGTTAGGGATTGGAAAGAAGTTTTTGATTTTTTCTTGCAGGATCCCACGGTGGTTCCGGCGTCGCCTTCGCCGGAGGAAACCGGCGAGAGGAAGCTTACCAATCAGTGGCCTCAGCACCCTTCTGGTTTCAGGTGATTAATTTTCTTTTTAAGTTTTCGTTTTTTCCTAAATTAATTTTTATTTGTTTTTTATTTTAGTTAAAAGAAATATATTGTTTTTCTGACGAATTATTTATATTTTTGTTTATTTGATATTTTAATATTCGTGTTTATAAGATTATTTCTATTAAATATAAGATAATATAGCATAAAATATCAAATTATTTTATTTTAGTCTATAAAATATGAATTATTTATAGCATAAAATATCAAATTATTTTATTTTAGTCTATAAAATATAAAATATGAATTATTATCTTTAATCTAAAAAAATTTAAACTTTTTTCTTTATATTAGAAAATTAGTATAAAAAATATCAAACTTTTTAATTTTTCCCTATAAAACACAAATTATTATTTTAAACTTAAAAATTTTGAATTTTACATTTTATCTAAAAAACACAAACTTATCAAATTTTTAAGTTTGTCTAGAAAAACACAAATTTATAAAATCATATCCTAAAATTAGTGTTTTTAAGGCAAAAATATAAATTTAAATTTCTTAGATTGAAAATAATAATTCATGTTTTATAGATTAAAATAAAATAATTGGATATTTTTTATGTTATATTCCCTAAATATAAAACAATGGAATTTATAATTCATTTTAATACAAACAAGTTACAATAATATGATTTTGAGTTTAGAATTTTGTTTTGTATCAGTTGATTATGTTTATGTGTTATGTTTTTGTTTTCAAGTTTAGAATTTTTGTTTGTCTGAGTTTAAAAATATTATATAAAGCAAATATTATGTCTAAATGTTATTTGTAATAATTGTATTAAAAAGGTAATAATTATGATAATTTATAGTCCATGAAAAAAATTATGATATTTCATGAAAAAATAATTATGATGCTATGTAACTTTTATAAAACAAGAGTATTTTTTTATGGGAAATGAATTTTCTCAACCACAATTTTAAAGTCATTTAGGTATACATTACATCAATCAACATCATAGTACAATAATTGACAATAGTACTTATAATCATTATACCACAAACGAGTTAAACAATAGTTATGATTATATATATATATAGTGTATTGATGAATTATACACCATATTACGATCACGTATAAACATATTTTTTTAAATATCACTATTAAAAACAAATAATTTAATGCACAATGGTATGTAAAGATATGTACTTTAATATTTGAAAACATGTTGCATTAAAATTTGGAATTTCCAATACCGAAACTCCAATAAATTAGCTTTAAAAGATCCATTTGGTTAAGTTGAGTTAGTACTCAAGAAAAAATTTATTAAACTTTTATTATTTTAGCATATAAATATTCATAATTTTTTTAATTTAAAAATATTTTTGTGTTTATTGGTGTTTTTTTTTGTTTTTTTAGAAAGGCATGCCAAGAATATGCAAAAGAAGTTGAGAAATTAGCATTCAAGCTATTGGAAGTGATATCTATAAGTTTAGGTATTTCAAAAGATAGGTTAACATGTTACTTCAAAGAGCAAACAAGCTTCTTAAGGCTCAACCATTACCCTCCTTGCCCTAATCCCGAGTTAGCCTTAGGCGTCGGCCGACACAAAGACGGAGGAGCCTTAACCATCTTGGCTCAAGATCAAGTCGGAGGATTACAAGTGAGGCGAAGATTAGATGGACAATGGATTCCCGTCAAGCCTATTTGTGATGCTTTTATCATCAACTTAGGCAATTGTATGCAGGTAATGCTCGATAATTTTGTTTTTTATATAAAAAAATCTATCAAATATGGGTTTGGAAATAACTAATTATTATCAATTTAGGCAATTGTATGCAGATAATGCTCGATAATTTTGTTTTATATATCAAAAAATCTATTAAATATGGGTCTGGATACAACTAATCACAAAAAATAGTTCAAGAGTTTAGATTTACACAATCTATATATGAGTTCATCGTTCATATTAATCGATGTGAGACAATATTGTTATGATAAGTTGTTCCACGTCGGTTAGAACATGAACTTTGGATTCATATATATGGTACTGGATAATCCTAAACTCTTGAGCTAACTTTTGGGATCAATTAGACCCAAATTCATATTTGACAAATATAATATAACAAAATATTTCAGCTTTGTATTAGACTACTTAAAAAAATATTTTTCTCGAATTTCTTTAACTTTCAATACGTAATCTCAAAACTGGTATGCAAATCTCAACTGATACGTCGAATTTCATGGGAATGCAATGTGAAAAATTGAACGATCGAAAGACTTAATCCGATGTTTTTGTTGTTGTAATGAAGGTATGGACAAACGACAAGTATTGGAGTGCAGAACATAGAGTGGTAGTGAATTCAACAAAGGAAAGATTCTCAATACCATTCTTCTTCTTCCCGGGGAGTAAAGTAAATGTGAAGCCATTGGAGGAGCTTCTAAATGAAGAAAATCCTCCAAATTACAAAGAATATAATTGGGGAAAGTTCTTTGTCTCGAGGAATAGAAGTGATTTCAAGAAGCTTGAAGATCAAAATATCCAAATTGACCATTTTAGACTTTCTCCTTCTCAAGTTATTTAATCATGTTTTCTATGTTAAAATCCTTTTCAATGTAAAATTTAAATAATATTACTAGATTTAAGTTTTGTTGGTGGTTAAATTTTTTTTGTTGAAAGACAAAACAACGAATTTAGTTTTTTTTTCCAAAATACAATAATTTCAAAAAACGTTTATGGTTTTAAGGTCCATTTTATCTTCTTATTATTGAAAACTCACATAAATATATATAGTAGAATATGTACTCAATTTAGGGATAAAATTTTCGAACGGATTATTGGTTCGTCCCAAAGTTCGGAACGAAAGATGAATATTAATTTGTTCCTAATTTAGAAACGAAATTTTGATTTGTTTCTGAATTTAAAGACATATTTTATCGTTCTTTAAAATTTTGGTGGAGCCGAAACACAATTTATATCTAAATTTAGAGATAGATTTATAAGGAGAGATAATAAATTTCATCCTAATTCAAAGATTCCGCAAAAATGAAAATGTTAACGGTAAAAAAACAAAATTACTTTTTTTTTATAGAAAAACTTTATTTTCCTTCTACTTCTCCTTGGAACTTATAACTCTTTTTATGTTTCTCCTTTGACTTCTCATCTTGTTTCTTTCGACGCTTCTCCTCTTGGCCCATGTTGTCGGGTTTTTCTTCTTCCTCTTCGTCGCCTAACGCTTCTTTTCGTCAAACCGATTCCATCATCCAAAGCTTTTTTCATACAATTCGATTTGTTACACATTTTGGCAACGTCTTCTTCCAACTCATTTATCTCTTCCACATTTTTACATAATTTTATTTTGAAATAAGTATGGAGGCTCTTTAGAAGTTTTAATACCCTCCGAATAGATGTGTCAAAAAAGAGCCCGGCCCGCGGGTCTATCCGAAGCCCGCCCGAAAATAAGCGGACTCGGGCCTATAAATTTAAGGCCTGAATGAAATTGGGCCTTCGGGCCGACCAAAATTTAAAAAAAAAACTCTAACCTAACCTAAACTAAACCTAAACACACCGCTGACCTCTCTTCTACCTCCCTCTCCTCTCTGCTTCCGTCCATGCTGCTGAACTCCTCCCAACACCGCCTCTCATCTCTTCTTCCTTCCACGCCGCCTCTTGTCTCTTCTTCCTTCGCGACGCCGTCTCTCGTATCTTCTTCCTTCCCGATCCTCTCGTTTCTTTTCCTCTGTCTCTTTTCCGCTCATTTTCCTCTTGTCAACCGCATCTCTGCCCTTGCCGAAATACAAGCACCGAGCGAAGAATGGTGCTTGTATTTCTTCTTCTTGACCGTCGTTCCTCTCTAGATTTCGACCAAAGTTTTTCTGGTAACCTAATGTCTGTGTAAAGTGGATTGTCGTGTGTTAGGTTTAGGTTAGGTTAGGGTTTTTTTTTTAATTTTGGTTGGTCCGAAGCTCACCCGTGAGCTGTCCGAAGCCCGTCGGGCCGAACCACGAGCCGAAATATTTAGACCCGTTTAAATTCGGATCGGCACGGGCCCGAACCCTTTTTCACCGGACCAACACAGGTTCGGGCTGGGTTCGGGTCGGGGCGGCCCAAATGACACCCCTACCTCCGACAAAGTGCATCTAGCATGATGTTTTTGTTTTTTATTTGTTAAAAATGATTCCTTTAAGTTTTTAGTTTTTATTTCATTATTATTTTATAAATAATAGCTTTTTGAAAATTTTTAAAAAATTTGGACGACTCTTTTTTGTCCCGAATTCTAAAAAATATTAATTACAATGAAAAATTTTCGACGGTAAATTCTATCACTAATCCATCTAAAAATATTTTTTAAAATTTCAAATGAATTTTTTCAATCTCTAAATTTAATTTTTTTAGTATCGTATATTTAATTTAATAATCTAATCATTATAGATATTCATTTGAAATATACATATGAATATGTAAAACAATATTTAATCTATAACAATAAAGAGGACGAGAAATCCATAAAATTAAAAGCCGAGAGGATTGAAGAATCAATGAAAAAATATTGTTAAATTCAAAGCAAAAGATTTGAGTGATCGTATATAAAGGAAAACAACTAGAGAGAAAATTAAATAAATTATAAATATTGTGAAACCTTTTATTAATCTTATCTCGTTATTATATTCTCTATTTTTACACAACATTTAATAATTTGATTTAAATAAAAAAAAAAGCACTTGATTGGTTAATGACTAGTCTCCATGCTTTCATTTCTACATCGAAACCTCATATGGTGTAGTAATTATAGGTTACCAACACTTCTTGAAATCCAACGTTCACATTCAATTTTTAGGCAATTTTTGGTTTACACGACAAGAAATACTTTTAATTATATTATTTATACAAAAACAATTTCTAGAATATTGGATTATTATTTTTTATTTGTCAAATTATATGCAAAAGGAGAATAAGACATGCTATTAAAAAAATATTATATATAGAAAAGATGTGAAATCATTATAATCATAACTAAGGAAGTATTATAAGGAACACTTAAGATATCCCTCAACCTAAATTTATATTATAATTAGCATAGAATCCAAAATTTCTATAAATATAATATAATAGGAAAAAAATACTCATTTATTATGACATATATATAAAAATCAATTCAACTAAACGTTTTCGTACACATTAAATTTTATGAGATCTTTAGTTTGTATGAAATATATTAATGTGATATAATTTTTTTGTACAATAATTTATGTAACACATGTAGATTTGGCCTACATTTACTCGTAAATTTGTCCAAATTGATTTTTCAAAAGATTCTAAATTTTCGAAACTAGGCACATTTGAATCTTGGTGCATTTTCCCCATCTCAAATAGGGAAATCCCAACCAGGACAAAGATATCGAAGTTAACAATTTGAGGTATTTATCGTGGTGAGAAAAAAAATCGAACTATTCATTGGCGATGATTGCTTAATTGGTCACATTTTACTTATGATTGTACCGGCGAAATGGGGGCCTACACATTCTCTTCATCCTTCTGATTTATCGTGAGGGTGAGGTTTCGAAATTCAACGATAGCCGACTAGTGAGGTGTCCTATCTCTTTACCATTGATATGTATGAGTTGTTTTTTGTTAATTCTATAGTAATGTATGTCGATAGTTGGATCGATGAATTACTTTTAAATTAGTTTATCTATATATTTTCGAGCGAATTTTTGCATAAACGTTGTTAATTTTAAAAATTGTCAAAATAGTTCTGATGTGGTCCTCAGCATCGCCACTACACAAAAAAATATGGGAGTCACGAGACAATCATGAGGAAATACTAAAGGGCTCATACCACATGGATTTGGAAGGATGAATTATAGAAATCTCACCTTATCTCGTCAAACGTATAGGAATACGTCTAAGGATATCAATATCCCTTCAAGTCTTGTATTTTCTTCCACCAATGACAATCCAACGGTTTTATCCCAATTCAGAGAAAACTCACGTCGGTTTTCTGCATTGAATTAGACCGTGATCCACACCACTGAAACCGAAGAGCTTGAGTGACACGGATAAGAAAAAGCAGAAAATGAATATCTCGTATTTATCAAAAGGCTTCCACACCTCTTATGGTGTCCATCAGTCCACCAAAACACTTCGACAACTATCATCAACTCCGTCCTTCATCATCGCCGTCAACGGATGAATTTTTGAAGAGTGCCCTTAAACTAATCAAGAGATCCTCCACCATCATCCACCTTTCACCATTATCATCCACCATCAACAGATGAATTTTTGAAGAGTGCCCAGTCAAAAGATCCTTCTTGACACAACGAATCCTACTCGAGAGATCGAGATCAAACGAATTCTCTATACACATCCTGAGATCTCATCTCGAATTGTGTATCAAGTTCAAATAATATTCATTGAAATATAATATGAGGGCTCAGCAATAAAAATATTTTCCCTTTTTTAGCATACTAATAAAAGGGTTCAATCGATTAAATTTGAATATATAACGATAGAAAGACCTTTATATTATTTTTCCTAAAAAAAATTATATAGAGAGGTATATGTAGATGCATTCTTGTGTTATAACGCTTTTCTATTTTTGACCGGAAAATCAAAGAACAATATTTTATTTAAGGATCTAATATGCTTTTCTATAAACAAAAGACATAAAATATAATAAGCAAAAAAAATTAAAACAAAAAAATAGAGGAAAAAAAGTGGAGTGGGTGGGGGGCGGTCGGCTTTTGATGAGTTAAAAAGAAAAAAAAAACCCCCACACGAGTGAACAAACCGAGTCGACTCACCGAGTCAAGAAAACACACCAAAACACACGCAGATCGACTCGTTCATTCTTTTTAGGTCAACTTTTTTTTTCCCTTTTTCTCTCACTCAGGAGTAAAAGAAAAAGCAGTCTTTTTTTTTTTTTAAAATTTTGAAGGCCCTTTGACCATAACCAAAACCAAAGCAGCTTCTTCAGATCTGAAAGGGTCTCTCAGTGGCTCTGTGTGTGTAATTTGTGTCATCGAATTCTCCGGCGTCGTTTCATGATCTGACTCAGTTCCTTCTCCTTTGGTCCATTCACTTAATCACTACTGTTGTTATTTGAACATGCCACGCCCTTTCTTTCACAAACTGATTCTTTCATCAACTATTCAGGAAAAGCGTCTGGTAAATTTTCCTCCTTTACTTCTCCTAAATTTTCCTCTTTTTTTGGTTGGTTTATGTTTGATTATGTGTAATTTGATGGGTTTTTCTGGATTTTGATGGGTTTTTCTGGATTTTGCTTTTTAATTCTTGGGTATCTTGATTTGCTTCGAATTTTATGATAAGGAAGAAGAAAATGCCGTATTTAAAAAAAAAATTGGTGATTTCTTTTTTGTTCTTCAAAGGTTCAATTTTTATCTGTTGGGTTTTTGTTTTTGGTTCAGTGGATATGCTTCTTTCATAATGGATTAGGGTTTAGTTATATTGGATTATGAGTAAGTAGAAAAACTTGAGGAAGAACAATTGAAATCTGATGCTAATTTCTGGATTTTGATTCAACTTTGACTGTACATTGACTGTTTGTCAGAGATTTCTAGGTTTAAAGTTTCTCATTTAGAAGTATTTTTCTAAGTGAAACCCTAAAACTTTGTGTTCTTTGGCTTTGCTTGAGGAAAGATAAAGAGAGAGACTTTGTGTCAAAGGGGAAGAACAGTAAAGGACTCAATAGGCATGAATTATGACTTGTTTGACTAAATTTATGAACAAACTGAAAGATGAATACTAAGTCTTTGATTTGTGGGAGAAAATATATTTTCGGGTTTCGAATTGCATTAGTTTTTCCTCTTAAATATTAGAAATTTTGTTGATGAGGTTTGCTTTTCGCATGCTAAAGCTGCGGACTTTGATTTCAATTTTAGAGAATCCATTGATTATAATGAGTATTTAAGCAATAATTTGTGTGATACTGAAAATTTTCCAACTGTTTTACAAGTTTTGCGATGATATATGGCAATGTGGTTTACATATGTATCAATCTATTGATTTTTCGGGATTTTATATAATACATTTGCAGATAAGAGTGTTATAATGTTTTTTCTCGGCTGTCTTTTTGGGCACGAACTCTTTTCTTTCGCAATTGTAATGTGTTGGATTTGTTTTCTAATTGGATCATATCAAAATGAAACAACTTTTGGTGTATTTTGAGTATCGCCCGTCTTTCATTTTTCTCTTTCGAACGAAAATATTCACAAAGTTTTGATCGATTGATGTGTATGGTTTGTTTTCTAATTGGATCATATCAAAATGAAACAACTTTTGGTGTCTTTTGAGTATCGCCCGTGTTTCATTTTTTCTCTTTCGAACGAAATCTACACGAATCAAAATGAAACAACTTTTGGTTTCTAATTGGATCATATCAAAATGAAACAACTTTTGGTGTCATTTGAGTATCGCCCGTCTTTCATTTTTCTCTTTCGAATGAAAATCTGCACGAAGTTTTGATTGATTGATGTGTTGGATTTGTTTTCTAATTGGATCATATCAAAATGAAACAAGTTTTGGTGTCTTTTGAGTATCGCCCGTCTTTCATTTTTCTCTTTCGAACGAAAATCTGCACGAATCAAAATGAAACAACTTTTGATTTCTAATTGGATCATATCAAAATGAAACAACTTTTAGTGTCTTTTGAGTATCGCCCGTCTTTCATTTTTCTCTTTCGAAACGAAATCTACTCGAAGTTTTGATGGTTTTTGTTCATTCGGGTATGGCTGCAGAGAGTCCCAGATAAGTTTGTGAGTAAATTCAAGGATGAGCTTTCGGTTGCTGTTGCTCTCACTGTACCTGATGGTCATGTTTGGCGTGTAGGACTAAGGAAAGCTGACAACAAAATTTGGTTTCAAGATGGTTGGCAAGAGTTTGTTGATCGTTACTCCATTCGGATTGGTTACCTTTTGATTTTCAGATACGAAGGAAATTCCGCTTTTAGCGTTTACATTTTCAATTTATCTTATTCCGAGATTAATTACCATTCCGCTTCGATACTCAATATGGATCCACACAATCATTTCAAGCGTCCCCGTTTGTTTGAAGATTTGGAAGATGAAGATGCTGAGGTTATGTATCCATCTTCAATGTATCCAATACCTGATTCTTCACCGATGAACAAAGGATACGGCGGTTCAACCATTCAAAGCCTGTTCGTTGGATCTAAAGGTGAGATCTTTATCTGAAAGATTCGATTTTTGTCGATACCCTGAAGTTTTAATAGTTGATATTTCATTTTTTCAGCTGAAAGATTCGATTTTCATCGATACCCTGAAGTTTTAACAGTTGATATTTCATTATTTTCAGCTGAAAGATTCGATTTTTGTCGATACCCTGAAGTTTTAATAGTTGATATTTCGTTTTTTTCAGCTGAAAGATTCGATTTTTGTCGATACCCTGAAGTTTTAATAGTTGATATTTCGTTTTTTTCAGCTGATAGATTCGATTTTTGTTGATACCCTGAAGTTTTAATAGTTGATATTTCGTTTTTTTCAGCTGATAGATTCGATTTTTGTTGATACCCTGAAGTTTTAATAGTTGATATTTCGTTTTTTTCAGCTGAAGAGACGCCGAAAGTTCCTAAGAAGAGAGGGCGAAAGAAGAAGAACCCTGATCCCGGTAAGTATATATCGTATTTCAGGTTTCGGATTTTAAGATTTCATCGTCATGATATCATTTGATATGATCTTAGAGGAAATAAACTCGTCTGCTCCCCACGAAGACGATTCAGAAAACCGTTCAAAATTCTATGAAAGTGCTTCCGCGAGAAAGAGAACTGTCACTGCAGAAGAACGAGAGAGGGCCGTCAATGCTGCTAAAACGTTTGAGCCCGCAAATCCTTTCTTTAGAGTTGTTTTACGGCCATCGTACCTATACCGAGGCTGTATCATGGTAAGACATTCATGGTATTTTCGAGCTAAAATTAGGGTAAAAGGTCAACCTTTACCGAGGCTTGCGGAGGATACCCATTATTATCGTCTCCGTCTCTATTCAAGAAATACTAAAGATTTGACCTTTTTTCGGTTTTTTAACAGTATTTGCCTTCCGGGTTTGCGGAAAAGTACTTAAGTGGGATATCGGGATTCATCAAACTTCAACTTGCGGATAAACAATGGCCCGTACGATGCCTCTACAAAGCGGGACGGGCCAAATTCAGCCAGGGATGGTACGAGTTCACGCTAGAGAACAATCTAGGCGAAGGGGACGTATGTGTCTTTGAGCTACTCAGAACCCGAGATTTCGTTCTGAAAGTCACAGCCTTTCGTGTAAACGAGTACGCTTGATGAATTTCGTGGGTGATATAACCGATCTGAAGTGATCAACGGGTAAAATTTCGTGTATGGTTTCTGAATCTAAAAAGTGTTAACTCCAGTTGCGTTTGATGATGAACAATGTCTGATTTAACGGTGTTTACTTCTGTTAAAAGTGAAATTTCGGGTGTCGTTATTTCGATGTGATCGTTATATGAATCTAGGGTTGTAAATACCTAAGCTCCATCAATTTGTTACTTGATTTGGTGACCACCAAGATGCTTTATGATAGTTAATGCAACATCTTTAAAATACTATTAGATTTCAATTTTATTTGTAAAAAAAAACTTTAATTTTATATTTATAATATTGATATTTCCAAATTGTCTCTATGATTCGTGCGATCCAAGCAATTCATGCGACCCTTGTTATCTAAACGATCCATGTAATCTTTATTACCCTTGTGATCCATGCCATCGTTATTATCCATACGATTTTTGTGATCTATGCGACCCATTAGACCTTTGATAATCGTTCGAAATCGTTCGAAAATGGCTATAAATCGCAAGAAATTGCTCTCATCTTCGAAATCGTCTCTCGCTCATTCCTCTCAATTTTGAAATAGTTTTCGTTTTATTACAAAAATGTCAAACTATGTGTGTTTTCACTAACAAAATATAATGTCACATATGTCTTTTCTCCAATTTTTTTAATTAGATTTACGAAGGTTTACGTGAAGTCCTGAAACGCTACAAGGATATTCTTGATATCCTCCATTTTGAGAGTATTATAAATCTAATGAAAAAAAAACTCGAAAAAATTTTGAGATTTGGTTGAAAATAAACTATCGATAATATATGGTGATTCGATTAAAAAATTGATTAAACTTTTACTTAATTGCAACGTAGAAGATGGGACATAGACGAGAAGGCGGAGTACGCAGAGGAGGAATCGGACGACGCATAAAGACGAGATTGACGATAGACGTATATAATATCGACAACGGATAGAGATAAATCGGTGATGGATAGACGGACGGTGCAATAAAAAAAGACAAAAATAAAAGATGTGTGTGAGAAGAGGAAAATGGTCGAGTAATTAATTTTAGAGTTTTTTCCGTAAAAAATTGATTATTCGGGTTTTTTTAAAATAATTTAGATTATTCGGATTTTCGAATCCGGATGATTTAAATTTTGAAATCTCTATAAATTTTATAAATTATCCAAATGCTTTATGGATTATATTTTTCGATGGAAATAAACTTCTATGCTATTAAAAAGAAATTTTGAAACACTAACATTTACATTGGTGGATCTTGGTTTGAAACTATAATAAAGATCTCCCCAAAAAATCAATCCATAAAATATAATATTTATTCGGATTATATTTTCTAAAACCCAGTCCATAATTCGGCTTTGAGCTATTTATAGGTCCAATAAATAAATAAATAATATAAAAAATTTAAATCCGACCTGCCGGATTCGAACCAGCGACCTAAGGATTATCTGCTACCACTACAGTCCTCCGCTCTACCAACTGAGCTAAGATCGGTTGTTGTATTGTTTAAATATAAAAATTCTATATATATTTTCTTGATTTAGTCTAATTTTTTTTAAAGATCAATAATATTCTAAATCATTTTACGTTTAATTCATTTTAATTAGGATCAATTTATGGATCGATGATCTATATACCATTTTGAGCATATGGATATAATATTGCATAATTAAAACCCCATAAATATAATATTTTCAAAGCTACCAATGTTGAATATATGTGATTACATCGACTTATTGGATCCACCCCAAGACACTGATGAGATCCCTTAGCAAGGTATGCTTCGAAATGATCAACTGAGCCATCTTAATTTCGTTTGACGCAAAAAGATTCATTTGTAACCAACAATGTTCTGAATTTATATGTTGATGGAACAAGTTCCCATGTTTGATTGCGGATAAGAGCATCAAAATCATCACTCATGCACAATGCAATTTTGGATGCTTGATTTCTCGGTGATTGTAGATGGTCCAATATCTTGTAAAACACAAGAGGAATTTTAGGAAAACATTTGAATAGGTTCGATATGTTGTTCTTAGATCTCGTTTGCATTGGATACACATTGTTAGATGGCGGGATAACACTATCATGCAACATGAGAATTATCTCTATAATATTCATCGGTGGCAAAGGGAAAATAATGATATAGGGGATGATTCCAAGGGAGACACCGTGAGCTGTGGAAAAGTGACACGAAGATACGAGACTAGTGATGTATAGGGCAAAGTAGGATCAATGGGAAACTCATGTGAAGGAAAATATTGAGATGGAGTCGAGAACATAAAGATAAATTCATGAAAATGAACATGACTTGACAAAAATATGCGATTATTAATGGGATCGAAACATAGTTAAGCACTTTGAGAAGAAGAATAATCTAGAAAAGCACAAGAAGATGATTGGTGATCAAGTTTTTGTGTAACCATGGATAGCATTTATATTCAAAGACTTGAAGTTTGTTGTAGTTAGGTGGACACTGAAATAGAAGTTCAAAGAGTGACGAATGAGATAAGTTTGGTGTTGGCTTATGATTAATGAGATAGAAAACAACATGGAATGCAAATGACCAGAAAGGAGTCAGAAGAGATGCATGAGAAAGGAGGGAAAAATGTATACAATGTGACAGTGACGATGTTTAAAAAAACCATTCTGCTCGGGGTATGTGTAGGTGTGGTAAGGTGAGAAATTCCATTTGATGCAAGAAAGGTAGTTAATGCAATGTATGCGCCACCATTGTCGTAGATAGGGGTGTAAAATGAGCTAGCTCGGCTCAGCTCGCCTTCAGCTCGCCAAAAAACGAGCTGGCTCAGCTCGGCTCGTTTTTTAAACGAGCTGGAAAATCTCAGCTCAGCTCGGCTCGCCTCTAGCTCGTAAAAAAACGAGCTGGCTCGCGAGCAAGACTATTTAATTATTTTGAATTAGTTGTAATATCATATATGATAAACATATCAAACGAACCAAATAAAATATCGAAAATATGAAAAAATTAATTCAAACATAATGTTATAAAATATCATTGTACTAAATAAAAATAATCTTCTTGAATAAAAATTATAAAATATCATTGTACTAAATTCGACCGCTCGTAACTTTACTAAATTTTTTCTTTATTTTGTTATCAATTATTAGAAAAAGAAAAAAATATTATAATAGTATACTATGTTTAAACAATATATTATAGTTTATTAAATGCAATATTATAGAGAGTTGTGATTTTATTTGAAAATGGTTTTCGACAAGCTTTTTAAAACGAATAAAGGTGGAATACACATGAGATTTTTATTTCAAATGATACAACCATGTATAACGAGTAAAATGATCAATATAGATAATATAGTACTTGAAACTAGTGAAAACATGATAGGAGTTGTCCAAACTATGACCAAACGTACCACATGCTTGACATTTTTCTTAATAGCCATGACTAATAGAAGAAGAAGAAGAAGAACCAAGAGTACAATGTCAGGACCCACGACCTCGATCGGATGAAGTTTCATGGTACGTCTTATGACGTGGTGGATGCAGCATTTGCCATGACTAGAAGACAGATTAACAACTGCATTGGTAGCTAATTTTTCCTAAGGATTCAACAGTTCGTCCATGTAATTCATCAAGAGGAATCATCGTGTCTCGTGCATTGACCAAACACTACAAGAAAATCAGGTTTTAGGACTGAAAAATCCGTCCCTAATCCGTCCCTAAACTGGTTTAGGGACGGATTAGGGACGACCAGCGGTAGTCCCCAATCGCGCGTCTCCAAATGCTATCCGACCCCAATCCCTCCCCAATTAGGGACGGAAATTTCAGTCCCCAATCCGTCCCAATTAGGAACGGAAATTTAGTCCCCAAACAGTCTCAAAAAATTAGTCCCTAAATTTAGGGACAGAAATAAGCCGTCCCTAAATTTAGGGACGAAAATATTTGATACTGTGCGATTTAGAAGCTGGGGAGGGAGTTCTCGTGAGAAAAGGGTATACACATTTTGATGGGTTAAGAAGAGCAAATTGGTTCAGTTTTGTTAGCCTTGGGCATGGCAATGTCCAAACCTTCGAAGCTTTTATGGTTATCTCCTCCTCCTTCTTTGAATGTAGTAGCATTGAGTAGCAGATTGGCTTTGTGTGTGTAGTTGGACCGTGTGAACGTCCCACAGATGTTTCCATTGAGAACCATGATTAGATTAGGAGCAGATAAGAAACTGGGTCTGTGCGTGTTTTGTAGTTTCTTCTAGGGTTCATCGTTCAGATTAGAAAGTGGGTCTGTGGGAGTTTTTCAGTTTCTTCCTAGGGGTCATCGTTTCAGATCCGAATGTAGAGTTGGAAAAGGGGTATTGTGGCAGAGTGGAGCATTTTATGAAAAGGATCAGAGACTTTGGCGTCTGGGAGTTCTGGTGATATTACAAACCCAAATCCAGACGTAGGGCAAAAGCCAGACCCAGAAACATACCTCTTTAAATTCATGTTCTTGATGGGCAATTGATTCTGGGGCAAGCTATACATTTAGTTAAAACGAAGTGAAATGCCAAAAATACCCATTTAGAAAAAAAAAAGAGAAAAGATAGTATGAGAGAGAATGAAGAAAGAAAGGAAAAGTGAAAGAGGAACTCAAGCACTAGGAGGAAGGTGGTGGAGATTTTAATCAAGCTTGATGGAGTCTCTCTTGCTCTGGCTTGTTGGCCTCCGCTGGGAGATTTTAAGGCGTCCCCAAATTAGGGACGGGAACAAATTTTGTCCCCAATTTAGGGACGACAGAAATTTCTGTCCCCAAATTAGGGACGGGAACAAATTTCGTCCCCAATTTAGGGACGGCAGAAATTTCCGTCCCCAATTTAGGGATGTCTTACTCATCCGTCCCTAATTGGTTCGCAATTAGGGACAGATTAGGGACGACTCTTATATACCCAAATTTGGGGACGGATTCGGGACGGATTTCATGTTCCGTCCTTAATCCGTGTATAATCCGTCCCTAAATTTAGGGACGGAAATGTCGGTCCCCAAATTTTGTCCCTAATCTTGAATTTTCTAGTAGTGAAATCAATCATTTATATGTAATCCTGGAGAAGACCGTCAAAAATATATTCAAGGAGGTCTTCCAAGTCAACAATTTTGCCAATAAGGGCAAGTTCATCCAAAATGTTTTGAGTACCTTTTTGCTCCGTTTGAGTTGGTCTTGGAGTTGCTTCTTATGGCCTCAAGACGTTTTCCCATACGTGTTAGAGGTAAGTTTTCATGCTTTTCCATACATATTTGGAACGAGTGATAATCGGTTGTAAGGAAATAGAAAGTGATCCAATAAGTGTTGAAAAGAAAATAAGATCTTGCAACTTGAAGGGTTGAAATGTCGAATTCATGTGAGAAACACCATCATGACAATCATTACAAATGGAACCAGAGAATCCTCATGGATGAAACAATCAAGACTATGACCTTAAGAAGTCCCATGACTTGAACACTCCATATTAAATAACTAGAGGGTGTATGTTTGGTGTTATCGTTCATATTGACTGAGAGCAAAACACGATTAGATTCAATGATATTGAACACAAATCTGTTTTCCATAGTTATTTGAGATGTGGAAGAACTGAACGACATGATGATTGTCATAAAAAATAATGAATATGCTCTTAAAAATCGTAACCGAGCTAGAAATAGGTGGGTGACGACAATCAGAGTCGTAGAACTCGTAGAGAAGACAAACGACCAAAATGGCTTGACGAGTCAGCAAAAATGTTCGGTTGAGGCAAGCGACAAAGGCGTTCAACTGAAGAAAGCGTCAAGGACGTTTGATAGAGTTGGAGGAAACAAACCGATGCAACAATAGACGATGAAAAGAAGATGAGCACAGGCGATGAAAAAGAGCAACGAGGGGCGAAGCTAGCAGTAGGTGAAGATAGCTTCCAATTAGAAATGGTATATATCTTCAGAAAGGGCTCACGATAGACGTGGGTCACGACGAACATCGTTCGCGGTTACAATGAATAGGCAGTTGACAATGGCGAAAAGGGTGATGACGAGAGAAATATATTAGGGTTTTGTTTTTTTTAATATAATATTTTGGTATCATATTAGATTAGAAGATCGATTTATTATGATTAAGATAATGTATATTTGTATATATTTAGAGAAAATTAGGGTTAATCTAATTAAATTTTAATTTATAATTATATTCTTATACAAACTTGTATTTTTCAAAAAAGTGAATTTTCTTGTTTTATTCCAAATGAATTTGGACATTCTACTTTGTAACGGCCACCATATAATATAAAGTCACATGCATGTGTCAACTAGAAAATTAAAGTGCATGTGCATGTGTATACATGTTTATATAGACACATGAAAATGCATGTGGATGTGTAATATGTGTATATATATCCATGTGCATATGCTTATATATATATATATGTGCATGTGTATATTTGTATAAGTGTATATATATATTAAATGTGTATATTTTTTGTTTTATTATTTTCACTTGTTAATATGGATGATGACATCGATGTCTACTTGAGATATATACATTGATGTTAAAGGATATATCATTAAATTTAATTTGATTAACATTCATGATGTTATTTTAAAATTTCTTTGAAGTTTATACTATAATAATATAATTTAAATTAATGTATATAACTCGTTGAGCTCATGGATATAGTTATATAAAAAATAGTTAAACATTTTATTATAATATTTTTTTAAAACATTTATCAATTTTTATGGAATTTCTGTTGTGGTGATATCGTAACGGAAGTGTTTATAAAAATGTTGGACGTTGTGTCGTAATTCAACTGCAAGATTATACAATCTATATATATATATATATATATTAAGTTAAATTTAATTCATCTCTCCTAATATTAAAGATACAAACTTATAAGTATTTTTCGAAAATTGACATCGTATTATTATTTTCAAATAAAGATATATCAAATGACATCTTTTAGAAATCTTTTAACAAAAAATCTAAAACGACATTATATAAAATTAAAAATAAAGAAAATTAGTCTAGAGACCGATGTCTTGAAAAGAGCGTAACGACCACTAAAGATCCTCGAATGCATGTTTCAACTAGAAAATTAAATGCAACCCAAAAAGGAATTTAAATTTCACTGAATTTAATGAAGTACCAAAAAACAATGAATAAAATATATTTTTTTCATTTATTTTCAATTATTAAAATATTTTTTTACCTTTTTTCACTTTATAGACCTTCACAACACAATTCAAATATGTGCAATTACAAGACATCGAAGAAAAATAAAATAAAATTATTAAATACAAGTTTCTGATTTTGCCTATAAAAATAAAATTCTACGACGTGGCTGTTTTCTATTGGCTAATAAAGGATGCCATTAAAAATCTACATCCTTGCCGGCCACATTTAATATTTTGCCTTATTCATTAAGGCTGGAACTAAACGGAACGAAGAACATTCGCGCGTGCTGTTTCACGCGCCGACCAACGTACGCCCGCATGTTGTTCATGCATGCCTACATTACGGCCGCGCGTGATCAATCACGCGCCACACCTTCACCGATTTGTCTAAGCTCCCGCTGTAAACTATCCACTTCTGGTTACCAACACGGCGGACTCCGCTGGTTTCTTCTTCCACGGCGTCAGCCTCTACGACGGTGAGACACTTGACGGGACCCATATGATCCGTCAACACCGACGTACACGTGTGAGTCCCGTCTGGGTACCTCCGCCACACACAGATGTTCCGATCTGCGCCGCCGCTAAGGAGAAGACCCCCGGCCGCGGCAAGGCATAAAACCGCCGAGCTATGGCCGCGAAGGGTTCCACCGTGTGTTATATACTTCTGCCGCTCCCAGAAGTTCACGGAGCCATCAGAAGCTCCGCAGTAAACCACAGCCGCCGTTAAGTTGACGACTAACGCCGTTACCGCGTTATCTTCCTTCATTAATACGTTAACTAAGGAATGTTTTGTTCCTCTTCCTTGTAGCTCAAGTTTCCATACTTTTAACGTCCCGTCGGCGGATCCGGTGAAGAGCAAATCGTCGAAGGCCGCGGCCAGGGTATTGATTGCATCGTCATGGGCTTGAAAAGATTCAAGACATTTAGAATCCGACAATCTCCAAACTTTTAGGGTTTTGTCCCATGAACCAGAGTAAAGTAACCCTAATTCTTCATTCAGACTCAGACACGACACGGCGTCAAAATGTCGGATCTTGATTCCGTTCTTTTTCCGACGAACCTTTACGTAATTCTTCGGATTAATCGATTTCGTCAGAAAATCCTTCAACGTGGGTAAGCTTCCAATACGAGTATATCTCCCTGGATCTCTCCTTGGCCCTCTCCAAACCCGGATTTTACCGTCTTGATGACCGGTGAAAATCCGGTTATCTCCGGTTAGGACAATAGCCTTAACCAGACCACTATTCGATTTAAAACCGGCGAAATCCTTGAGATTTTTCCAAACCCTAATGTTTTTTGAATCTGAGCCCGTGAAAAGAAGATTTCCAGATGCAGCTAAGGAATATACATGTCCATCTTCCCTCACGATTGTACCGATTAAACCGGTTTCTGAATCATGGGTTGTTAAGTCTTGGTTATTATTCCCGGTTTGGTACATCCATGGAGACTTGTAGTACGGAGAGTACGTCTGGTTCGATGGTGATGGTGACGTGTACGGTGTCTTGTCGGTGTACGGAAAGACAGTCTGACTCCATGGAGACAATACGTACGGAGATAATATTGTCTCCTCACTCGTCGTCGTCGTCGTGGAAGCGTTGCTTGGTCGCTGATCGGCGGCGGCGGTGGTATCGGAATTCAAGAAGGCGGCGAAGGTGAGTCGGCGTTGATGGTGATTTTCTGACATAACCATGTTGATGAGAAAATTTGAGGAATTTTCTCGGGAAAATTTGTGAATGGTATTGGCATTGGTGGGTAAGAAGAAGGGTTATAAATAGCCAAATGGGAAAAGGAGTTTGCGTGAAGGAGAGTAGGAGTTGGTGAACAGACGATGTGGGTTACTGCCACGTGTCATGCAGATACGAGACGTGAGTGTCTGATACCGGTTAACCGAGAGTACCGGTTTTGGTTGTTAAATTAACAGATAAACACCATATAAAACTAACGAAAATTACTAAGTAAATAAATAAAGACACAATATTTATTATAATTAATTAATTTTAAACATATGGCACTTTTTTATAGATTGAAAGATCGATGAATCGAATGTTATGATAAATTATCTCATATCGATTAGGGATATAAATTTTGAGATTTTTATATATGGTATTGATCAATTCTAAATTTTTGAGTTAATTTTTAGGGTTAATTAGATCAAAATCTATATTTAACACGTATTAAACATTATATTGAGTTTAATGATTTTGATGAAATATAAATAACTTACATTGAGATTTTTGATTTTGTCAGTTCGGTTGTTTAGAAAAGATAATATCTGAATATTGTATATTTTACGTTTTTTATTTTAGTTTTGAAATTTTCATTTTACTAACAATTTTTTTAAATATAAAATCTAGATATTAAAATATATATACAAAATTTAAAACTAAAATATAAAAATATGTAAAAGGTTGTTTGTTTGTTTTCTCATAAATAAAATGTGATTACCTTGATCGAAAATAGTGAATCCATTACGAGAAATATATGATATAGTTATGTATTTTATTACAAAAATCCATGACAAGATTTAGCTATGGATTAGTTATTATTTTGTTACAAAATTAATTGAATAGATCTCGATTGTAAAACAACAAATGTATAACTAATACTAATAGATAACAAATTTTACAATGGATTTGCTACTTTAGCCACTAAAATTTTAATTTTTGCTAACACTTAAACTACGGAATTAATGATTGTTACGATATAGTTATGGAACGTCGGCGGAGCAAAATTAATTACATATTCGGTAATTAATGTTGAAATTTAGATTAAAATCATTTTTTAAATTGTGGATTTTTATTGGATTTTGTGGTTCATATAGATGAAATCGTAGTAAAGATTATTTTTAAAAAATAACTCCATATCCCTTTCAAAATCCTAGCTAATTTTCTATAGTTTTGCTACGAATTTTAAATAATATATCCGTAAATAAGAATGTAAAATAGTTCGTACTTCGGGTACCGTTTCTAACCTAACTCGTTTTTTAGGATTGGGATAAATTTCTTTTAGTTCATTTAAAAAAATGAAGTGATCGGTTGAAAATTATATTAAAAATGTATCTATAGATTTAAGACTTTATAGATTATGTTAAAAGAAATTTTACCAATAGATTATGTTAAATGTACACTAATAGTTTTTTATTTTTTTTATAAATATATTTTGAAAATGATGAAATTTTGTTTAGAAAAGAGATGCAAAAAGTTACTGAGAAGAATTACGAAGAATAGAACATGTTGATTTTATAATGTTTTTTATTTGGTATTTAATTTAAAATTTTAAAATGTAAAATTTTATTTGGCTTATTATTATAATATAAATATGATATACTTTTTAATCTTTTTAACGTTATAGTCAAAGCACTACAAGAAAATAAAAATTTAGGGACTGAAAATTTCGTCTCTAAACGTGTTTAGGGACGGATTAGGGACGGTCAAGATGCTTCCGCAAACGAGCGTCGCAAAATGATATTCGTCCCTAATTCGTCCGCAAATAAGGACATAAATTGCAGTCCGCAAACCATTCGTAATTGCATACCACCAAGTGTTCGTAAATCAACGGGAAAAGTCGGAGAATTTTTTTTAACAAAAATTACCAACGGGTGGGGTGTTCGCCAATGCAGACGGGGCCGCCCGTCCGTAATTTTAAAAAATAAAAAAAATGAAATTGAAATTTAATTAAATTAAATTAAATTTTAAATGTTTTTATACATAACAGTAATTAATTAGAAATCATATGTGAGTAATATTTTAAATTCGGAATCGTCGTTATCGGAACTCAGGTCGTCCCGTCGGGACGACTGTCGGAACTCGGGACGACCGTTAGAACTCGGGACGGGCGGCGGAACTCGAGACGACAATTGGAACTCGGGACAACCGTCGAAAATCGAAAGATAAAGGAATGGAGAGAAATATTTAATGAAATGACCAATAGGGGTGGGATGAAATCTATAGATTTTTTTCCGGACGGTGGAGAAAATGAATGAAATGAACAAAAGGGGTGAGATGAAATTTAGAGTTTTTTCTGGACGGTGGAGAAAAATCGTCCACAATTACAGACAGAAGAAAACGACAGTCCGCAATTACGGACGAAAAAGAAACGTTCGTCCGTAATTACAGACGTAAAGGAAACGACAGTCCGCAATTGTGGACGGACACCTCGGCCATCCGCAAATTTGCGGACCGACAGCTCGGTTGTCCGTAAAATTTACGGACCGACCGCTCGGCCGGCCCGGGCCCGACACCGGCTGGTGTTTGATCCAAGCTTCGGGACGGACAGACGGTGTCGGGTCACGGATGGAGAAGGCTCGGGATGGAGAAGGTTGTCCATGACTCGTGAATGTTTGATATTCAAGATCTATGATATGCATGATCTGTGAATCTATGATATGCATGATTTGTGAATCTATGATATGCGTGAAGAATCGGGAAAGTAAGAAACATGGAAACAATGCAAATATCTATCATCGTAAATAATAGGATCTAACAACAATAGTTGAGCATCATTGAGAATAACCGATATCAATGTTGCATGAAGCCTAGTACGTTGAAATTGATATGATATATCAATTTAACACAAAGCTACATGTTAGAGAACAATGTACTGGATCAATTCGCCATGAGATTGCTACATGGATTGGTATATGAGTATCATAGCAATTCTCATAATGATTATGGTATATGTAATTCTATGACTTGAGATCGTCAGAGATCTTAACATAAGAAATTGCATGCTTTGACACTATCAAACGTCACTCGGAAATGGGTGGACAAACAAGATAGTGATTGGGTATGCAATTTATAGTATGTTTTTTTATCGAGATAAGGATTTTTCCTTCTATATAACAGGATTGATGTCACGAGCTCACATATTGAACTAGATGAGTATGATACGTTCCATGACTCATGTTCAATCTAGACATCAAGGACGAAGGGATTAATGTACATAAATCACGAGTTGATAATGTCGAGTCATAAACATTCTCATTGTATATCCCATTCATAAACATATAGACGTTTTGAGTCTTTCACCTTGCAATCAAGCGTTTTTTAGTAACATGGATAAATAAATCGTGCCAAGGACATACAAAGAAGGAAGCTATGAATGTCGATAAGTCGTCCTGATCGGTGTCCATTTCCAATCCGTCCGCAATTGTAGACCGTTTATGGATTGTTTGTCCATCCGTAAATTTAGGGACGGATTAGAAACCGATTTTTTTCCCGTCCCTATTCCGTCCCTATTTCGTCCGTAAATTTAGGGACAGACTGTTCAGTCCGTAAAATCCGTTTGTAATCTTCAAATTTTTAGTAGTGAAATTCATCGAACAAAATTTTTTATATAAATTAGATTGAATTGAGATTTTCCATCTCACCGAGAAAACAGGTCGGACCGAACCATCTCGTTACCATGGCAAATTAGCAAAAAACATTTAAAATTTCTTTAGCGGTAATATTTATCATATAAGACGTTTGATATACAAGATCCATATTTCTGAAGAATTTAAAGGGTCGTAAAATTTTATATATATCATAACAATATCTATAAAATTAGATATTATATTGCCTATTCGAAAAGTTTTGAAATATGAAATTCATTAAAAATGCTATATAGAATTATATTTTTGAAATGGATTTCGCATTGAATTATTATATTCAAACGTTGAATAATATCATATGATGGATAATTTGTATTTCAATGAAGTTGAAGATTTTGTTGGTGCGTTATGTTAAATATGGATTGTGGCATAATTAATCCTAAAAGTTAGCTCAAGAGTTTAAGATTACTCATTACTTTATATAGAAGTCCAAAATTCATGTCCTAACCGATGTAGAATAATTTATCATAACACTCTTCTCCGTCCATGTTCGGTCCTGGAACGTCGACATAGTAATTCATGATTTCATGATGAAAGCTCTTACGAAGATATAGTGACAAATATATTCCATGCAATAGTAAAGAAAAACCCTAATGTAGAAATAGTGATAAACACACGTCGATAAATTATGTCAATATATAAAATTAGATTATAAAATTTAATAATGTTGATGAAAATGTGAAAAATATTATTTCATGTGTTTTTAACAAAATTATTATTTCATGTGAATATATTTTAGGGTTTAAGATAAGGCATGTGTGGTTGTTTTTTGGAGGGTTTCTTTATCACACGTTTTTAACGTAATGAGAAGGGTATTCACGAAGCCCGAACAAGGTTTATTAATTTAATCGTATTTAGTTTTTTTCTTATTATTTTATTAATTTAGTTATTTATCTATTAATTTAATTGAACTTTATTTAACTTCTTGCCTTTTTTTCTTTTACTTTTGTTACTATTACTGTATAAATGATAAAACTGCAACTTTTTCGTACTGTTATTTTTATCGTTTTCTTTTATTTAGTTAACTTTTGTTTATTGCTTTCATACTTGTAATGTAAACCAATCTAATTGATATATTTTTTTATCTTTTATATGATATATAGTATGTAGATACACTTATTAAAAAAATTCAAATCGAAATAACTTGTAAGAGAAAATACAAAAACTATATTTTTATATTAATTAATATAGAATTCACACAATCACGATATATATATGATTCTCATATTTATAATTGTAAGATAATGATATTACTCCGTTTTCACAACTGAAATTTCAAACATCCATCTTTATTTAACTAACAAAAAAATATTTTTGAAGATTTAATTAAAAACATTCAAAATAATTATATTCTAAAAGTTTCATTTGATGATCCATAAAAATCTGTATTTTACAATTTAGTTACTAAAACCAATTATTTAACGTCTAGATCATCTAACTATAGTTATTAATCATTCACAATCTCTACTCTTATTAATTGTTCATTAGTTCTATTAATATGACAAAACATTCTCCGAAAATATAAAGAAAATATCAATACGATCAAATAAATTAAGGAAAATATGTTATACTAGAATAATTTTTATAAGTTTAGAGTGATTAAAATTTTGATCCAATCCATAGTAAAAAAAAATTCATATGAAAATTCATATAAAATCTTCAACCCAATAACATAATCTTTAATACATGTTCATATGTATTAAAGTTCTATCGAAACCAAAATTTTTTTTCTTTTTTCTTGACTATTGGGTGTAATCAGATGTTCCACACCTTTTTTATGTGAAGGGGATTGAACTCATATATTTACATCCGAAAAAAATCTATAATATTAAAAAAACATTTTTTTTATTTATTATCTTTCGAAATTTTTGAGATAAAAATTATAAAATAGATTCGTATAATAAAATTTGAATCTTTTGAAAATCGTTGAATATTTAAAATGAAATTATGCAAAAATTTTATTTTAGGACAATGTGAACTCTAGACTTCGATCAATTTGTTTTTTTTAATTAGTCATTTTATAATTTATTCGTTCGTATATTTTTAAATATTAATACAGTTTTGCAGACAAATTATTTGTGAGATACGATGTTGATACAATCGTTGTCTACAAAACATCTCTGGTACGTAAACGTACCATAGCATCCAAGGCAATGGTCCAAGCCCCTCGTATTAAAAATTTCACACAATATTAAAAATTTATAGAAAAAATTAAAATATTTTTTTTTTCAAAAATGTTTGTATTAAAATGAATATGAATGGTCATAATACACATCCGCCGAACTGTTTGCATGCACATGACAAAAAAGAAAAAAAAAGAAAAATCTAGTTTTGATAACCTAAAAGCAAAGGAACTTGAATAATCTTATTTTCTCCCCCTCCAAGTATATGATGGAGAATAATAATATACAAACAACAAAATAGAAATACTCATATTTTTGTTGGCTTCATAGGATGTAGCTCTCGTGTGGTCCATATATATACATTATATATATATATGACACAGACAATAGTCGAAAATGCATTATATTACTAATGTATATATATATATATATAGATAAAGCTTAACTAATTTATATAGTATATATTATATTATAAATATTTGGGATATATTAAAATTATGCATCATTGATAATAAAATCTTATATTTTTATAAAAAATCGACAAGATGCTTGGTGTAATTATCAATCTAGCAGATCTTCATGTGTCTATGATACGACGAGTCATACTATAAAAAGATTTTTTATTATGTGTTGAACATAGAATGATACAAATCTTTATATAGATGTGAATAACGGTAGAAGGCGGAGATTTAGAGAGAGTCAAACTAGAAAAATGTGAAACGTGATTATGAGAAAACTAGAATGACGAGAAGTGTAATCACGAGAGTGTGGAGACGAAGAGTCAATGTATATCCTAATAGTCTTTGTGTTTTGAATATTAAATTTTTACGTATAAATATATTTTATCCTTAAACGAGTTTCAGAAATGCAGCGACGTCTTGTGATTATGGTGTGATCTTTTTGGTCATTACTTTAATTGGTCGGTTTGTCCAAGGATCATAAAATTCATGTTCATCGATCTCTTTCTCAGTCAAAATCAACTTCTTCTTCGCATTTGTTTCGACCAGAAAATCAAGAAACGTTGTAGAAAATACCATGAGAGTACGTCGGTGTTAACACCAAAAGGCTTTGTTCGTAGAAATGAATTTGTTGAGCCCATTATATCTTTAATACGTTTGTCTAATGTTTTAAAACGATATTTGTATATCATTGGAACTTCGTCCAAAATAACGAGTTTAGTTTGTTTATCATTTATGCAATTTCAATACCTAGTTTCCTACAATATACAAAATTATCATTAATGTTTATGGACATTATAAGTGCATATTTTGTTTTCAAATTAATCATATTTTGTTTACAATAAAGAAATAATAAAAGGGATTGAAAGGATAAATTGTAAGAATTTGTTTAAAAATCCATTATCTGAATAGACACTGGTTAGATTGAATTTGAATTAAACCTTATTTTGAACCACGAAAAATCATCCAGGATGATGATTGTTCCTATTTAATTTTTTACCTAAACATGTTGTCCTAAAAAAAGGAAAACTTAACAAACTTGCAAACTACAAAATATTTACATATATTCCCTATATTCCTGTCAATAGTTACTTACAATAAACCTATATCGAAGCATAAAAATCTAAAAAAAGATAAAAAATCCAAACGAAAGATATAAACCAAAACAATCTAAGGTCATGACTGGTGGAGTCGCAGTCGCCCGCAAACGCGACGACTGAAAGCGGCAGTAGAATCGACTGGTGGAATCGCAATCGTCTACAAACGCGACGAAACACAAAATTTAAAAATCTGAAATTATGTTGCGTTACGTTTGTGTTTCAGTGCGTTTTGAATAATATTACGAAAACACCCTTCTTTTTTTAGATATTATATTTTACGATTTATATGTATTTCAATGATTTATTATAGTTTATATTTATCGTAAATATATATAAATATGTGTGTATATATATATGGGTGTATGAAATATTTGATTATGTTTTGATAAAATTATTTTAAGTTCCTATTATAATTTATATTAATCATATATATGTATATCTATTGTATATTTAAATGTTTTAATATTTTTTTTTAAATTTATTTCAAATATTTGAAAAATATAATTAAAAAACACACTAAACAACAACATTTAAATAAATTCTTTTATTAATAATTGTTTGTTTTGGTAATTTTGCTCAAAACGTAATCGTAATAGTTTTCTATCATTCGCTTCTAGTCGCAATCGTCCGCAAACGCAAGATTTCCACCATTCGACAAAATGAAACAAAAACAACCTCAATCACTGATAGAAACGCCATTAAACGCAAACGCAACATTTTTATCAATCAAACCCTAAATCAATCATAGATAATATTTCATAAATGCCAAAATATTGATCCAACGTAAAATATGTCGTACATGACAGAGCTTTGATGAGATGACCGAAAACATATTAAGCCAAAAACCGATCGAACGATCGTTGTACAAACCCATCATCCAGATTCAATCGGACGGTTGATATAAAATTGAATGTATCAAGCCAAAGGGAATCCGACGGCTGGTATTTAGACACGTGTCAAAACATGATTCGTTTAATAATATTAGGATGTATAAAAGAAAAGCCCAATAAAGCCCAATTAGTCTGGATCCTTCCATGCCTTGATCTTCAAGCTCGGGGGCGTTTTTTTTTTTTATTTTTGGGTTTTTATGTCCAGTTCTCGAGCAGAAATCTTCGAATTTGGTCGAGAGACGAGCAAATTCTGCTACTGATTCCGTAATTAGGGTTTGTATTGAGTTATTCTGTCGTTAATGGAGTTCATTGTTGAAGAAGGAAAGCGTACGTATGAAGAATGCTCGACTTTGATTCTGGTTTGTTCGTTTCCTTTCGCGAATCTCTGTTCGTTTCTGCCTTTGTTGTATATGAGAATGTGGAAGTGTAATTTTGTGAATAAATTTGTCTGATTGATGGGAAAAAATAGAGGAAACCGAGAGCTCCTGAGAAAGTTGGGGAGTAGCCAAATTTTTCTTAGGAAGAAAAATTGTGATTCTCTTTTCTTCATTGGTTCTGTTTCCGGGAAAATTTTGTTATTAGATTCTGTTTTTGAAGAAACAGATGGATAATCTTTCTCGAAGATGAGTAGAGATTTTCTGACCTTTTGATGTAATTTTCCATTAACCAGCCTGCATTATCGGTCGGAAATGTGGGGCAGCTGGCTGTTGATCTTCTGGTTTCTTCGACGAAAGCAGAAAAAATAGGTTATTTAGATGATCCATCTGTGCTTCCTTGTGTTGGAAATGATGCTTATGGCCCTAATCCTTGTGGTGAAATCGCTCTTTCTCTTGAAGGTTAGCCTCTCACGCCATTACAGGTCTTTACTCCATTGCTTCGCCAAGATCATACTGGCATTAGATTCCTCAATTTGGTATCATTTTTGAAGATTTATCAGTGTTTGATTGATGTTGCACAAGAGATTGTAGTGAAGTGGTAGTTGCCATTTCTTCCATCATTTATTTAGTTGATAGATTTGGATATCATAGTATGGTTCCTTGTTATACCAAAAGAAAAATATATGGTTTGCTTAAATTTTTTCTTTTGAGATGTTGAAAATTGGTTATGTTTGTTTTATTTATATGAAATTTATGGATTGTAATTTCGATTTGTGTCTTTCAGTCTATGAATCATTGTCAAATGGGATTACTCTTGTGCAACAACGATCTCCAGTTGTGAAGGTATTTATTACAAAGCTAAATATTTGGAATCAGCTTTGTTAGTTTCTGTAGCCAGAATCCTAAGCTTAGGAATGTCTTTTGATACAGCCGAATCGATTTACCCGATTGTCATGCCTGCTTATTAGGGGCGGGCACGGGTTGGGTATCCGGATTTTTTAGGGTACCCAAACGGGTAGTCAATTTTGTATCCGAACTCGAACTCGGATACCCGAACAATAAGTGGGTTACCCGCAAGTACCTGACCTGATAGAGCATATGTTGGTTCGGGTTCAGGTATCCGACCAAATCTAATAATAATGGTACTTTCGTAATTATCATAAAATTAAGATATTTTCGTAAATTAATGTATATACTCGGCTGTCCGCATCCGTTTGTGAGAGTGAAAAACACGAACCTGAACCAACGGGTTCGAGTATTTTTTCTCGTATTCGGGACGGTTTTCGGGTCAGGGCAGGTTTTTCGGGTATTTTACCCACCTCTGTTGCTTATCGTTTCTTTGCTTGTTATCTAATGATGGCGTTTTAAGTATCCGCTCGTGGAGTTCTTCAAATATAGAGAATAATTCTGAATTTCCATTTTTCTTCTAAAAACAGGGAATGATGACTAAGTTTGCAAAGAATATAGCAGATTTTGCTTCTAAAAGTGGAAAGAAACATGTTCTTATCCTTTCAAGTTTAGACTTCCAAAAGCTGCAAAAATTGGATGTGTCGAGGTAAATATGCTTCATGTGTTTCCATCTAGTTTCTCTGTTGTTCCAAAAAAGTGAAGCAAACTTGCTATTTTAAGAAGTAATCGGTGACTTTATTGGCTGTGATTGAAGGGTATGTAAAATATTTCATATGTCTTTAATCACGGATTGATAGATAGATAGATTGATAGATAGATAGATGAGCTTCACATGATCTGTTTGCTTGTTTTAACGAAGAGTTAGACTTTCTAAAAATCCCGCCTATGCGCTAGGCGTTCCGTGGCCACCCGATTAATTTCTAGGCGGTCTTTTTTTAAAAAAAAACTGACATCAAAACGGCGTCGTTTTGATACTTAAAGAAAAAAACTGACATCAAAACGATCGTTTTGATACTTAAAAAAAACTAACAATGACATATATCTATGCGTTTATCTTTTATCGACTTTACCATCGTCATTTCATTATC
Organism: Gynandropsis gynandra; assembly: GCA_036759665.1. Classification (NCBI taxonomy): domain Eukaryota; kingdom Viridiplantae; phylum Streptophyta; class Magnoliopsida; order Brassicales; family Cleomaceae; genus Gynandropsis; species Gynandropsis gynandra. The sequence goes on along the minus strand of CM071865.1, from coordinate 457,923 downwards.
TTTCTTCTATCTATTGCATCGTTTATTGCCTTCATCTGAATCTTTTTGTCCTTGCATGCGTATCTAAGTCTCGTCTTTGCCTTCATCCTTGTTTTTCTTATCTTCTATCGTCTCTCGTATGTTGTCATCGTCTCCATCTTTTGTCATCGTCTTCATTTCTCATCTTCATATTTGTTTCATCTCCACCCTTGGCTTCATCTCTCGCATTCGCTATCGCCTTTGCCCTTGTCTTGGTCAAACATCATCCTCACTCGACAACCATTTTCTATTGTTTGTTTGTTTTATATTGTTTGTCATTGTAACTTTGATATTGTGAATTTAATACTTATAAATATTTTTATAAATACTAAACTTTATTTATTTATATTTTTTATATAAAATTAAGTATTTAGAATTAAATATTTATATTATAATTACATTAAATAAAAATAAAATATATATATACACCTAGCCCGCCTAGACTGGGCGCTAGGCACTGGGTGTCTGCCCGCTAGCGGCTAGCGCTTTCTTGAACCTTGGACTTATGTTTGGCTTTGGTTATATGGCAATTCTTCTAGTGGTTCACAGGTGAATTATCTGTCTAGCTCCAAATCTGATGGAACTGATGAACACTTTGAACGTCTTGGATTTAAAAGATTGGATGAGTACGACCCGACAGGCAGATGTTGGCAATACCTTAGATCTGTCTTTGATGAAAACAGTACGATAAATTTAAATCCGCCTTCTGAAGATGAATTGGAGGATATCGATTATTATCCGAGTTTGCCATTTGCTGCTCTTTTTTCAGCTTTTAAGGTAACTCATGCTAATAGTTTGTCTCATTGGATTCTACTGCAAAGTTTCAAGCCTTGAATACTCATTTCTTTTTGAATAATGAGTTTGACCCATTTGACCCATTATCCTTCGTTTGTTCTATAGTACGGTAAAACATTTGTATTTGCGGTAAAATTTGCTCTATGGTACGGTAAAACGTTTGTATCCGCGGTAAATTAATCGTTATATCCTTTTGTTTGCTGTATCAGGCAAGAGGAATGAAGGTGACATGCCTGTTATGTTACTGTTCAGAAGGGGACAACATCCCTGAAGCTTTTCTTTTAGCAGAAGCTGCATTCAAACTTACTGGTCTCAGTCCAGACAATTTCCAAGGTGATGTCTTTAACACGACAATGTCAGAATAGCCGATGAATCTAACGGGTTAACAATGTTAGAATAGTCAATGAATCTAACGGGTTGAGAATGTCAAAATAGTGGATGAATCTAACGGGTTGACAATGTCAGAATAGTGGATGGATCTAACGTGTTGACAATGTCAGAATAGTCGATGAATTTAACGGGGTGATAATGTTAGAATAGTCGATGAATCTAACGGGTTGACAATGTCAGAATAGTGGATGAATTTAACGGGGTGATAATGTCAGAATAGTGGATGAATCTAACGGGTTGACAATGTCAGAATAGTCGATGAATTTAACGGGGTGATAATGTCAGAATAGTGGATGAATCTAACGGGTTGACAATGTCAGAATAGTCGATGAATTTAACCGGGTGATAATGTCAGAATAGTCGATCGATGAATCTTACGGGATGACAATGTCAGAATAGTGGATGAATCTAACGGGTTGACAATGTCAGAATAGTCGATGAATCTAACGGATTGACAATGTCAGAATAGTCGATGAATCTAACGGATTGACAATGTCAGAATAGTCGATGAATCTAACGGATTGACAATGTCAGAATAGTCGATGAATCTAACGGATTGACAATGTCAGAATAGTCGATGAATCTTAACGGGTTGACAATGTCAGAATAGTCGATGAATCTTAACGGGTTGACAATGTCAGAATAGTCGATGAATCTTAACGGGTTGACAATGTCAGAATAATCGATGAATCTAACGGGTTGACAATGTCAGAATAGTGGATGAATTTAACAGGGTGATAATGTCAGAATAGTGGATGAATCTAACGGGATGACAATGTCAGAATAGTGGATGAATCTAACGGGTTGACAATGTCAGAATAGTCGATGAATCTAACGGATTGACAATGTCAGAATAGTCGATGAATCTTAACGGGTTGACAATGTCAGAATAGTCGATGAATCTTAACGGGTTGACAATGTCAGAATAATCGATGAATCTAACGGGTTGACAATGTCAGAATAGTGGATGAATTTAACAGGGTGATAATGTCAGAATAGTGGATGAATCTAACGGGTTGACAATGTCAGAATAGTCGATGAATCTAACGGGTTGACAATGTCAGGATAGTTGATGAATCTCTCGGGTTAAGAATGTCAGAATAGTGGATGAATCCAACGGATTGACAATGTCAGAATAGTCGATGAATCCAACGGATTGACAATGTCAGAATAGTCAGATGAATCTAACGGGTTGACGATGTTAGAATAGTCGATGAATCTAACGGGATAATCTAACGGGTTGACGATGTTAGAATAGTCGATGAATCTAACGGGATAATCTAACGGGTTGACAATGTCAGAATAGTCGATGAATCTAACGGGATAATCTAACGGGTTGACAATGTCAGAATAGTCGATGAATCTAACGGGATAATCTAACGGGTTGACAATGTTAGAATAGTCGATGAATCTAACGGGTTGAATTGAATGGATTTTGTGGCAGGAGAAGGAGGTGAGAAATGGAGTATCCCTTGTTCATGGAAGAGTCTATATGGAGCACCACCAGACATGTCTATGTTCTAAAAAAAGTATGATTTAATCACTTTTCTTTCTATTAGTAAATCATTACTAACGTTTATGTAATTCATTTTAAATTTTAGAACGTAAACTTCTTATATTTATTTTTAACTAACAAAACTATAAAACTTTTTAATTGTCTTTAGAGGAACTGATTTTTATCGTTTTTGAACTAGTAACACGTTTCATATTTTTTTTCTTTTCATATGTTCGTTTTTTATTATTCTTCATTTACTTTTTTTCTTGTTTTTCTTCGTCATATCATATGCTCATGTTCGACATGTATTGCACGTTTTTAGTATATGTGTTCTTTTTCTGAAAATTTATATAATGGTAGATACATTGAGAATCGGTGAATAATGCTATATATCATTTTACATTGCTGTTATAACTATATATACTACTAGAAAAACATGGATTCACATGGTCAAATTCGTTCGGAATTTGATCGAAAATATGTTTGGGGACGGTTTCCAGATGAACACGGCCCGTTTGGAAATAAGTGTCCGTAAACGCAATCTGTCTGCAAATCGTCTATAATTTTGGACTAGAGATGCAGTTCTTAAAACGTCCGTAATTCTGAACATACAGGAACGTCAGCAAACCGTTGAAAAAATCGAGCAAATTACGAACGGGTAATCCATCGAAATATCGTTGGAATTTGTTTTGTCGGGAAAAAAAATTCGGAAGGAACTTACAGCAGCACAAAAGTTTCTTGACAGGTCGCGAGCGTCCGCAAATATTGTGGATGGGCCATGACCCGTGTAGAAATATTGCGGGCGGTTGCGACCCGTTTGAAAATTTTCGGACGACCATAAAATTCGTCTAAAGTTTTTTTTTGACAAAAGAATTACAAAATTTTAAAATTTTAAAAATTAAAACTTATAATTAATAATATTACATATTGGTTTTTTAGAAATTTTAAACCGAACACATTGTTATTACCATTTTTACAAACTCGTCGTTGATTGTGAATTACCATCGTCGACAATGTCCGCACATATTCCAATCAATCAAAGGCATTTTTGCCTTCAGCATACGCATTAAATGTTCATATTGTCATGACCATTGTTTTGTATCTCGTGCAATGCTTGTTCATATTGCATAATTTTGTTATACAGTTGTCATCTTTGGAAGAAATTGAATATAGTGATATCACTCCTTTAAAGCTGGAAATGCCACATTTGTAAGGTGTAATTTGTTGTAAAATAAATTGTCAATTTCATTTTAAAGAATATAAATTTTGAAATTATATTTTAAAAATTACAAATCTACTTCGAGATACAACTCGTTAAATTCTTTTTTTATTTAGAGCGAATTGTTATCCATCATCTCTCGACGGAATTTATGACACTCGTTCTGATGCCATACTCTTAACATCATCATGAACGCATTTTGCTATCGCATCTACCCGTAAATCATCGGACTTTTTATGCAATGTAGAAAAAAACAATAAGATGCTATGAATTAAAATGTTTGATAATTTTGTGTGAAAAAGGAATGTAGGAGTGAACGATTTATATAAGTAATTTTCGGATCGATTAATGACTGATTGTGGACTAAATCAATATTTAAAAACTATTAATATAGTGAATACTACTTTTTAAAAATATTTTGATCATTAGAATTGTACATAGTTTGATAATAATATGGTTTTCATATCAAATTCTACTAATTGCTTATTATTGACATTTCACAACAATTTATAATTATTTAGTGATATTTTATTTATTTAATGAAATTAAATATTTTATTTCGATTTTTAAATTCGATCTAGATATTTTTAAATGTTAGATGTTGAATTAACAGCAACCTTTTAGTATAAAGGGAAAAAAGCCAATCCCCCTCAACTATCATGCTTTACTCAAATTCCGCCCTGAACTATCTGACACAGCCAATTCCCCCTCATCTTACAAAATCCATCTGATTCCCCCCTCAACTATATCAATTCAGCCCATTCCCCCTCTGTTATATAAACAGTATATTTGTGTTAACCGACCCGGTTTTGATCCGATTTTGACCCGATTTTGACCCGATTTTGACCCAAACCAAATACCCAATTTTCACACGTATTATAACTGATTTTTAACCCGATTTCGACAATTTTTTAACCCAATTTCACTAAATTTTAACCCGATGTTACCCAATTTTAACCCAATTTCATCCAAATTAACCCGATTTCATGAAATTTAATCCGATTTCCACCCAAATTTAACCCGATTTTATCTAATTTTAACTCAATTTCACCCAAATTAACCCGATTATCGCCCAATTTAACCGATTTACTCACTTTTAACCCGATTTACTCTTTTTTAATCTATTTAACTCGATTTTCGATTCACCTCAATTTCATCCAAAGTAATATAATTCCAACCCAATTTCACCCAATTTAATAAATTTGTATGAAATTATGTTGGAATTATATTAAATTGGGTAAAATCGGGTTGTGATTATATTACTTTGGATGAAATTGAGGTAAATCGAAAATTGGGTTAAATCGGTTTAATCGAAAATCAGTTAAATGGGGTTGAAATTCGGTGAAAACTAGTAAAATTTGGGTGAAATCGGGTTGGAATTATATTAAATTGGGTGAAATAGGGTTGAAATTATATTATTTTGGATGAAATTGAGGTAAATCGAAAATCGAGTTAAATCGATTAAAAAAGAATAAATCGGGTTAAAAGTGAGTAAATCAATTTAATCAAGTTTAAAGTGAGTAAATCGGGTTAAAAGTGAGTGAATCGGTTAAATCGGGTTGAAATTCGGTGAAAACTAGTAAAATTTGGGTGAAATCGGGTTGAAATTATATTAAATTGGGTGAAATCAGGTTTGAATTATATTACTTTGAATGAAATTGAGGTGAATAAACAATCGAGTTAAATCGATTAAAAAAGAGTAAATCGGGTTTAAAGTGAATAAATCGGTTAAATTGGGCGATAATCGGGTTAATTTGGGTGAAATTGAGTGAAAATTAGATAAAATCGAGTTAAATTTGGGTGGAAATTGGATTAAATTTGATGAAATCAGGTTAATTTAGGTGAAATTGGGTTAAATTGGGTTAAAATTGAGTGAAATTGGGTTAAGAATTGTCGAAATCAGGTTAAAATCGGTTATAATACGGGTCAAAATTGGATATTTGATTTGGGTCAAAATCGGATCAAAATCGGGTCGGTTAACACCAATATTCTGTTTATATAACGGATGGGGGAATTGGCTGAATTGATATAGTTGAGGGGTGAATCAGATGGATTTTGTAAGATGAGGGGGGAATTGGCTGTGTCAGATAGTTTAGAAGGGAATTTGAATAAAGCATGATAATTGAGGGGGGAATTGGCTTTTTTTTCCTAGTATAAAATGTCTATATGATAAAAATATTTAGGGAAAAAAGCCAATTCCCCCCTCAACTATCAGATTTCGACAATTTTTTAACCCAATCTCACTCAATTTTAACCCGATTTTACCCAATTTTAACCCAATTTCACCCAAATTAACCCGATTTCATCAAATTTAACCCAATTTCCACCCAAATTTAATCCGATTTTATCTAATTTTAACCCAATTTCACCCAAATTCACCCTATTATCGCCCAATTTAACTGATTTACTCACTTTTAACCCGATTTACTCTTTTTTAATCGATTTAACTCGATTTTCGATTCACCTCAATTTCATCCAAAGTAATATAATTCCAACCCGATTTCACCCAATTTAATATAATTCCAACCCAATTTCACCCAATTTTTGCTAGTTTTCACCGAATTTCAACCTGATTTAACCGATTCACTCACTTTAAACTTGATTAAACCGATTTACTCACTTTTAACCCGAGTTAAACCGATTTAAACTTGATTTAAAGTGAGTAAATCGGGTTAAAAGTGAGTAAATCGGTTTAATCAAGTTTAAAGTGAGTAAATCGGGTTAAAAGTGAGTGAATCGGTTAAATCGGGTTGAAATTCGGTGAAAACTAGTAAAATTTGGGTGAAATTGGGTTGGAATTATATTAAATTGGGTGAAATCGGGTTGGAATTATATTAAATTGGGTAAAATCGGGTTAAAATTGAGTGAAATTGGGTTAAAAAATTTTCGAAATCGGGTTAAAAATCGGTTATAATACGGATCAAAATTGGGTATTTGATTTAGGTCAAATCGGGTCAAAATCGGGTCAAAACCGGGTCGGTTAACACCAATATACTGTTTGTATAACAGAGGGGGAATTGGCTGAATTGATATAATTGAGGGGAGAATCGGATGAATTTTGTAAGATAAAAGGGAAATTGGCTGTACAGATAGTTCAGGGGAATTTGCTTTGAGGGGGAATTGGCTTTTTTCCCTAATATTTATACCCAAATGTCGACGTTAATTTGTATTTTCAGAGCATTTTTTTCTATTTTTAATATAGAAAAATCAGACGGATTTCACTCATGGGTTTGTCTTAAGGCCCATTGTTTTAGCCCAATTAATAAATTTCTTCAGGGTGCAGCAGAGAGAAAATTTAGGGTTTAAGAAGAATACTACAGAGAGATACAGAGGAAGAAGAAGAAGAAATCAACAATGTTCCCGGGAATGTTCATGCAAAAACCAGACAAAACAGTTAGAGATGTCAAATTGGGTTGGGTTTAGTGGGTTAACCCAATCCAAACCCATTTAAAATATAAATGGGTTCATCATAAATGGATCTAAATTTATATGGGCTTAATGGGTTTAAAACCCATTTACATTCATTTTAATGGGTTTTATCCATTTAGCCCATTTAGCCCGTTTATCTTTCACTTCAAATTCACCGTCATTCCGAATATTCGATTTTGACCTATATTTTACTCGATTTGTCTAAATTTTAACTCGATTCACCCAATCTCATCGAATTTCAAATCGTTACTCAATTTTAATTCGATTTCACCCAATTTTACCTAGATTTCACTCAATTTCCGCCGATTTCACATAATTACTCGATTTCACCTACTTTCAACCATATTTCACCTAATTTAACTCGATTTCACCCAATTTTAACCCGGTTTCACCTAATTTTAACTCAATTTAACAGAATCTCAACCCAATTTTAAACTGATTTCACCCAATTTTAGCTCAATTTCACCGTTTTTTAACCGATCTCACCGAATTTTAACTCGATATCATCCAATTTCACCAGATTTCAAATTTATTTAAACTAATTTAACCCGATTTTACTCGATTTCTTCACTTTCACTGAATTTCAACACGATTTCATCCAAATTTGACTCAATTTCACCCCATTTTAACTCAATTTCATCCAATTTCACCGGATTTCAAATTTATTTCACCTAATTTAACCCGATTTTAACTCGATTTCATCACATTTCATCGAATTTCAACCTGATTTCATCCAATTTTGACTCAATTTCACCCAATTTTAACTTGATTTCATCCAATTTCACCGAGTTTCAAATTTATTTCATCCAATTTTAACCCGATTTTAACTCAATTTCATCACATTTTACCGGACTTCAACCCGATTTCATCTAATTTTGACTCAATTTCACCCAATTTCACCAAAATTTAACTCGATTTCATCCAATTTCACCAGATTTCAAATTTATTTCACCCAATTTTTACCCGATTTTAACTCGATTTTATCACATTTCATCGAATTTAAATGATAAAAATAACATTAATTATAGTATCTATTATATATAAGTATATATCATAAATGTTAAATGATAAAAATATATATACAAATAATATCTATTATATATAAGTATATATCATAAATGTTAAATGATAAAATATATATACCAAGTGTTAATTATATGAATAAACCCGTCTAACCCGTTTAACCCGTTTATATAACCCATTATTAAATGGGTCGGATTAAATCCAACCCATTTACACCTCAAAACTTAATGGGTTGGGCACAACCCAACCCATTGACATCCCTAAAAACAGTTGCTCTTAAGCAGCTTCGAAGCCATGTCTCATTGTTCGTCGGTTGGGTCGTTCTCGTCCGTTCTGTTCCGTACGTCCTCGCTTACCTCTCCGATTCAAATGAAGAGCTGAAAATCGAGCTCTGATACGCGATTCTCGATTTTTCAGGTATTTGTATTTTGATTCCTGTTTGATTTCAATTGTTAATCTTTCTACTGTTCGATCGTATGCCATAGGATTCGTTAGGGTTTTTGTTTTTGTGCATTTTGCAATTGAGTGACTCGTCAATTCACATATGTTAGATTTTTTAAATCATTTTCTGATTGATATTTCGTTATTTATTCGATTTCTATAGGATTGCTCGATCAAGCTCTGTTTCAATTAATGGATAATTAAGGAGTGGTAATTTTCAATTTCATGGCTTTTAGGGTTTTCATATTGTTCCATTTCAAACTGGAATGCTGTCATATTTATTATTTGATTAATATTTTTGTATTTTGGATTTTCACATAAAACAACATATACCCTTATTATTTATTAATTAAATAAAAGAGAAAGGTAACAAAAAATATAAATTCATATTGATATTAAAGTAAAACAAATGAAAATACTAAATGATATGATACCATCAAATCTAATATAAAAGCCATCAAATGTAGCATTAAATGCTATCAATATCAATGAACAATAGCACAATAAAATCTATGAACTGAGTTCTTATAAATAATGGATTAGAATCAATAATCTCATAAACTAATAAAATAACTTCATCTAAAATATATATAATGGATTCAAAATATAGTAAATTACCATATCAGTCTTTAAATGTATTATATAAAATCTCAATTATGTTGTATAATGGATGACAGACTAAAATCTGTATAAAATACGAAACACTTGCAGTGAAGTGAATTGGTGACTTTTATTGATATTAGTAGATATATATAAACAGAAAATTGATGATTAAGTTTAACATAATTAATGACAAGTAAAATACAAGTTTACATTTTACTCTTATACGCCCTTGCAAGATTAAGTGCCGTTGATAACTCCAATCTTGATACATAAATTATCAAATAGAGAATGTGGTATCGGTTTTTTTAGAAGATCTACTAGTTGATTTGCAGATTTAATATGAATTATACGAATAAAATGATAATCGAATGCCAAATGTTTATTTTAGAGTGAAAAATTGGATTTACGTCGAGATAAGTTGCTCCAACATTATCACAATGTATCACCAGAGATTCGATAGATGGAATTTCGGGACCTGTCAATAGTGCAGATATCCAACGGATTTCTATAATAGTAGAAGCTATTAATTGATACGCTGCTTCACTAGATGAACTAGTTGGTGATTTGATCTTTTTGGACGATCAAGATATCGAATGAAACCAAAGATATACAATATATGTTCTAGCGGATGCCTAATCGTCACGATTACATGCCTAATCCGCATCACTAAATCCATGTAAGGACATATTGAACACGCCAGCATTCCTTGTATCACTTAGATGCATGCATGAACTTAGATAAGCAATTGACCACAAAGCAAATATCAGGTTTGGTCAATGTCAAGTACTATAGATTTTCATCGATAACACGATATTCCATTAGATCCCTGAGCGGGTGTGCCATCATGGATATAAAGACGAATGGTAAACGCCATTTGAGTAGGAACATGCTTAGCTATGTGCAATTTGGCTCTTTGAAGAATGTCGGTGATAGACTTCTTTTGAGAAATATGCAATCATTTACACGATTGTGTAATTTCTATTCCCAATAAGTAAGACAAGTGTCCAAGATCTTTGATCGAGAATCTCTCACGATGATGCCCTTTTGAATAACATAAAAGAGTTGTATAAGATAAGAAGATCATCAACATAAACAAGAACATACATGGTGACATCATCAATGTGTATAACAAATAATGGAGCATTAGCCAGAAAATTGTGGAAGTCTTAAGATACAAGATGATTTCGCAACTCCAAGTGGATGTGGAGCCTTTATAAAACCATACAGAGCTTTGTGAAGACGATAAACATGGGTTGATCTATCCGATCAACAAAGCTAACTAGTTGAGTCATATAAACCTCATTAGTGAGACCACCTTGAAGAAATGCATTATTGACATCTATTTGCGTATATTCTAGCCTTTTGAATCACTATGACTAATGAGTGTTCGGATCGTAATAGGTTTGACTACTAAACTAAATGTTTCTTGGAAGTCAATACCTAAACATTGGGAGTTTCTGTTGCTAATACTAAGTCTTAAGTATGATTTTTTTACTAGAGCATTAAATTATTTACACATAACTTGACGCCAATTGGGATCCTTAAGAGCTTGTGTTGTGGTCGGGTTCAAGTGATGATTAAGTTGTTGTATGATAATCGGGTAGATGGTTTCACAATGTTGTTCTTTGATCTCGTCATCCTTGAATGAACATTGCATGTTATATGAGTTGTAGGAATATTCTCCACATCCTTAATTAGCATCGTGCAAGAAAGAACTAATTGTTGGCTCTAAAGGTGTTGTCTTGACATTATATGGTCTAGATTCATTGTTTGGGTGCATTAAAGGCGAGACGACGACAACGAGAGCGATAAATCTGAGTGCGACAGAAGAACACGTGCGGTAACAGATCCGAGTGCGGGACAAAATTTGAGATATGAGGACGAAGGTGACGATATTTGACATCTGAGTACGACATGAGAACGAGTGCAACGACAGAAGAACTTGTGCACAACAAGATCTTGGATAGTTAAAAGGGAAAATAAGATTAATGCTACAAAGAGAAATCGAACGATTACTAACATCGAGAGGGTAATCAAATTAAAACAACATTGTCAAGAGATGAATAGACGTTTTTTCTATTTTTTTATGGCGTAACCACCACATCGTTATTTACTCGATATCTGCGACATCGGTGGTTTATGAAATATTGATGACATGTCACAACCTTAACAATGAAATATTAATTTGAAAAGTCTCGTATTGTTTTAAAATATATGATAAATACATGATCTATTATGGGCTTAACTGGTGGAAACACAACATTTAATGTTTCTGTGAGTGATTACGTTTTATTTCATTTGTCTGAATGGTGAAATCATTGCGTTTACGAACGACTGCGACTAGAAGCGAATGGTAGAAACTGTTGCGATTACGTTTTGAACAAAATGGATAATTATTAAGAAAAGAATTTTTTTGGTAACGTTTCCGTTAGCGATTGTTGACGTGTTATTTCATTTGTCTGAATGGTGAAATCATTGCGTTTACGAACGACTGCGACTAGAAGTGAATGGTAAAAATTGTTACGATTACGTTTTGAACAAAATTATAAAAATGGATAATCATTAAAAAAGAATTTTTTTGTTTAGTGTATACTTTTTAATTATAATTTTCAAATATTTAAAATAAATTTAAAATTCAAAGATTATAAAAATATTTAAATATACAATATATATATATGTATATATATTTAAGATTAATATAAATTATAATATAAAGAGAGGAGATAAAGGAAAAACACGAGGATATTTTGGTAATTTTATTTAAAACGCAACACAACACAAACATAACGCAACATAATTTCAAATTTTTAAAATCTGCGTTTCGATGCGTTTTCAGGTGACTGTCACTCCACCGGTCAATTTTAATGTTGTTCGGACTCGCCAGAAAACGTAATCGTCGTATTCGTGTTTGGCTGCGACTCCACCAATCAAAAACCAGTCAAAAACCCATGTGAAAAAAGTGAACAATTTTGTCAAAAATAAACAAATTACGCATTAAAATCAAATTTTTTCCATATTTGATAATGGTAGTTTCATAATTACAATTAATAAGTATAAAGTTTGACAAGCAGTTAAATAACCCTAGCATTCTTATTCCTTCTCCTCTATAGCTGTTAACAAAATTCATCATTTGCAGCTCTTTTAACTGCAAAGAACACAAAATACTGCTATCATTTTGAAGCATTTAAACCTATTCAAGTCTTAAGATTCTTTACTGTTCATAAAACCAACTTTAAAAGAAGATTCATAAGGCCATAAGAAAATTCCAGCAATATAAACAAGGTTCTATAATAGAGAGATCAATCGGCTTGAATCGACAGAAACCGTTATCTTATTAACTTTAAACCCAATTCCGTGATTTATAACGGAAATCGAGTAGCTGTAAAAAGCAACTTTCAATTTCCATGGAGCTTTAGGAACTTAAATCTTTTGTTTTTATAACAAACGGGTTTGCAGAAACATGATTTAATGAGCGAAACGAATTCAAAACCAGAAGTTCGATACATCTAATGCACAAGACTAATCGTCACCTTAAGAAGAGGAAGATGGGGAAGTTTGAGATTGAGTAGTAGAATCAGCAGTAGAGGATGAGGAAATGGCGGTAGCTGAGGATTTAAGAGCTGCGGTAACAGCCTCGGGAGAAAATATCCGAGCTTTCTTGAGGATTTCGGCAACTACCCAATTCTTACGTTTGCTCAACGGCCTTGATGGATCCAATTTCACCTGAATTTAACCAATCAAAATGTCAACAGCCTTCAAGAGCTTTCTTAAAAACGGCTTAGAAATTTACAGTAAAAAGAAAAATTGAGTCTCATTTCCTATGTACAAAGATTAAACAAAAAATGAGTCACTCTATCATTCGGCTCTTGATCAGTGTCTGAGGGCGGAGGTGCATTTTTTAGAAGATATAGCAATTTCGTTTGGATTTTTCAGTCTAAGCAAGAGACAATATACTTTTATATTATTGAGAATTTTTTTATAAAAAATCATTCAATTGCAATTGAAAACTTAAATACCTTGCAAAAAAGAAATAAAGTTCTGCTTCTGTATTGCTTTTGTATTTTTTTTTTAAATTTTTTTTTATTTTTTATTCTACATAATATCAAAGGTTAACACACATTTGGAATGACTAACCCTATCTATACCATAAAACACAAACATCTGGTAGCAGGGTTTAGGGTTTAGTGGTGATAGAAAAGGATCATCCTACTTCTGATTATTGATAATATATATCGACAAATTCAAGCTTTCCTCCAATACATTTGTTTCCTACGAACTAATAAAAGGAAATGGACATTGAATTTTAATATCTGAATTGATAAACTACTCAAAGATTAGATTGAATTGAACCAAATAGACACAAAATTTCCCCAAATGCTTACAAAGCTTCAAAAATTCTACTGTATGAGGTAGTAACTGTTCTTGTGCATTATTCTGTCTCTCAATCACTACTACAAGGAATCTAATTAGAGATGTGTACAGAGACGATATCAATAGATCAAAGGATCTAAATGGTGTAAAGAAAAGGAAATTTACTCGATCGCCGATGTTGCAGACGTTATTTTCGTCGTGAGCCATGAATTTGGAAGTGCGCTTGACGTAGCGATTGTACACCCTATGGTGGAAGAGCCTATCGACAGCGACCACCACCGACTTCTGCATCTTGTTCGACACCACAGTGCCTATCACCGGTTTCATTTTTCCGGCGAAGAACCCTAGAAATCACGAAATGAGTACTGGAGAGAGATTGATCGGAGAAAACACTGGGAGTTCTTCCCGTCTAGGGTTTTTTTTCTCTGTTTCATGGGTTTAGGGTAAAAGAAAATGGGCTTTTATTGTTTATATTAATAAATTTCAAAGCCCATAAAACCAAATGTATATTTTTAACTTCATTATTTGACCCCCAAACTTTATTTTGTGTCTATTTAACCCAAATTAGCTAATTAAATCATTCCTCACTGACAAAAAAAACACATTCAATGAGCTTATATGTGAAAAAAAAAATTATTGAACTTAAATGTGAATTCACAAGCTGAAAATTGTGCATATCTACACAATACATTACTTTTATACAACAAATCAATATTCTAAAAAGTTCTATCTAATTATAGGCCCGACTGGTAGAGTCGTAGTCGTCCGCAAACGCAGTGATTGCGTTTTCAAACGACTGCGGACAACACTAAAACCGACTGGCGGAATCCACATCCGTCCACCGATCGATTTGATGGTCTGCAGCCATCCACCGCTCGTGTAGATATTGAATAGTTAACGCGAATTATTTTTTTTTGTCTAAAACAATGTTATTTAATATTTATAAAAAATTATAAAATTAAAATCAATTTAAATCAAATATATTTATTTTATCATATTTCAAACCTTAAAAGAAATTGTAAAAAATGAATATGTCCAATAATCGAATGTTTCACTACCGCCTAACGACTTTTACAACACTGAACAAAACCAACCCACAAAAAAAAGTCATATTATATATATATATATATATATATATCAACACCTCTGGAATTTTATCAACATCCAAACAAAATCTATGAATAGATCAATGATATATTTGTTGTTCATTGATGAAAATCCATGTTTTACTATTACATCTCTCTTTACTTCTTTAAGATCTAACGACTAAAACATTAACTAATCATCAGAATGCTCAATCAATTCAGGGACTTGATCAAGTAGACGATTCATTTCGTCAGGAAATTCTGCCTTTGCTCGATTCGTTCTTCCACCAACGACTACCGTTGTTCCATTTTGTAATGCCCATATCTTCATTCATACGATGATTCAACGAAAACAAAAAAAGTCAGCATCTTGATCGGTTTGAACGAAACTCGAATCTAATTCCTTCTTTTGCACATAATCTTTATCAGTTTGAACGAAACTCGAATCTAATTCCTTCTTTTGCCCACTTTCTACGTTCTAACATTTTCAATTCTCGTTCCTCATACCGAGAAAATAGTTTACGATAATATGAATCGACTTTATTACATACGAATACTTCTATGAATGATTAGTTTTACCTGTGAATGAGATAAATAACTGATGCAAGTTGTGAGCATTAGAGCACCAAAGCCAGCATACACAACTGGTACTCCTGGATCAGTCTGACATACCAAAATCGTTCGATATTCAGTTCAACGTAGATTTTTCTATTTCGAAAGATCGTTTTTTTTTGTATGAAAAGAAGAATTCACCTTTAAATCGAGACCACTGCTTCCGATTGCATCCTCGATAACGATTTTCATACCATTAATTTCAATTGGAAGCTTCGAGTTTGGTCTTCGTACTCCAGCGAATTTTCCTTCTACATCGTATAGAACAATGGATTGTAGATCCCGAGCTAGCATCGATCTGACAAACTCAACTGGATAAACGTTAAACCCGTACGTACCAAACACAAATACTCGACTCACGGGTTCAACCCTTTTTGTCACATATATGTTCATATTTTAGAAATCAAGTAAAAAAGAACCGTAAAAACTCGTCATATAACAATTAAGTTCATACCTCCCGAATAGTCCAGGCGTATACATGAACTAAGTGTTTTCTCTCACTAAACGTTAAACCCGTACCAAACACAAATATTCGACTCGAGGGTTCAACCCTTTTTGTCACATATAAGTTCATATTTAAGAAATCAAGTCAATAAGAACCGTAAAAACTCGTTAGATAACAATTAAGTTCATACCTCCCGGATTATCCAGGCGTATACAGGAACTAAGTATTTTCTCTCACTAAACGTTAAACCCGTACCAAACACAAATACTCGACTCGAGGGTTCAACCCTTTTTTGTCACATACATGTTCTCATTTAAGAAATCAAGTCAATAAGAATCGTAAAAACTCATCAGATAACAATTAAGTTCATACCTCCCGGATTATCCAGGCGTATACAGGAACTAAGCGTTTTCTCTCACTAAACATCTTATGTTATAGACACACTAATCTAATTCTTGAACTATATGCCTCTTGATTATCAGATCGTTCCATGTAAACAAGAACAGATTCATACGTCTATTTAGAAGGAAAAACTAAGTGATAAACAATTTATCGTTAGAACTCAATTATTTGGGATGAGACAAAAAGAGAAATATAAGATCAAGGAAGAGTATTCTTACATTCCTTTGACATTGGATGAATCAGTTTCACCAACGGGTAAAAAAGTCCCGTATAACTTTTTATCACCGTTGATTTTAATAGGCGCCATTGGCAAATTGAACGGTCCTTCACCATCTTTTGAAACTTGCAAGGCTGAGAAACTCCAATCCGTCTGATATATCGTGATCCCGCCATATCTTAAAGGGTCGTTTACGCTAATTGTTTTTCTCATCAATTCTTTACCATTATTAACATCACGGAGTGAAAGATCGGTGTGAAATTGCGAGACCTATATATTGACGGTAAATGACTATCAAATATTGAATTAAAGATCAATATCAAATACCCAAATGTATCAAATGTTATAGACACACTAATCTAATTCACGAACTACATGCCTCCTGGTTGTCAGATCGTTCCATGTAAAGAAGATTACCTCTCCGCTGTCGTAATAGTCCATGGAGAATCGATTAATATGAACTTCGGTATTGAAAGCGTCAGTCGGAAAAGAGAGAAATCCGGTTGGACCCAAAACATCAGCCATGATAAAGTTAAGGCCTTGAGGAACTGTAATTGAACCCTTAAAACTTCCAATGGCACTTAGGGTTCCACCTACCATAATCAGAAGCATGGCTATGTGTACTCCAATTGGAGCAAATCTACCAGCCAAACCCTTAAATGCATACAATGAAGGACCCTTCAAAAACACCTACATCATCATAGAATTATAAAATATATACATTTCGAGGAAGATATAAGCATGTGTATTGTCAACAAACGTGGCGATTGCGTTTTCGAGCGACTGGCGGGTGGGATGAAATTGACTGGTGGAAATGTAGTCGTTCGCAATCGTCGTGAATCGCAAAATTTGAAAAAAGCTGGAAAATAGTTGCGATACGATTGTGATTTGATGCGTTTTGACTTAAAAGACATAAATACCCTTCGTATTTTATGAGAATTAAAAAAAAACATTATGCATGTATATGAATTTGTATATGTACATATATTTTAATTCAAATTTTTGGAAAATCATAATTAAAAGTATACGCTAAATGCAATCGATGTCTATTTTAGTAATTTTGTTCAAAACGCAATCGCAATAGTTGTCTACCATTCGCTTCGAATCACAATCGCTACCAAACACAACGATTCCACCAATCAGATCAAATGAAACAAAACACCGCCATTAGTCAACAGAAACGTCGTCAATCACAAATGTAAACGCAACGTTTCCACCAATCAGATCAAATAAAACAAAACATCGCCAATAGCCAACAGAAACGCCATCAATCGCAATCGCTACCAAACACAACGATTCAACCAATCAGATCAAATGAAACAAAACACCACCAATAGCCAACAGAAACGCCGTCAATCACAATCGCTACCAAACACAACGATAGCACCAATCAGATCAAATAAAATAAAACACCGCCAATAACCAACAGAAACGCCATCAATCGCAAACGTAAACGTAACATTTCCACCAGTAAAACACTAAAAAATAGATAAAAATGCAGAAAAAAGAGTTTGACAGAAGAAGCAAAAATGAGATGATCCAAACCTCATATCCAGCACCCATAAGGATTACTCCCAAATCATCAATGGATGCCTTCGGAAGAGACTCTGCAAAATCCTGTTTTTTAATTGCCTCATCTGACTTTATAAAGCTCCATCTGAAAATTTCATTTTTTTTAAGTTTTTCTCAGTAAAAGATTTACAGACAATACAAAGTGAAAATGGTAAAAAATCTGACCTTCTTGCAACTTTAACCAGAGGAATCTGTGTGGTATAAGTGCAAGCCATAAGTGAAGCTGCTAAGAGAATTAACATTCCCAGAAAAATTGGAGAAGAATACATATGATCCAATTCAAGATTCAGAATCCATCTCCATGTGAAGAACCCTAATATTGGATTTTCCTCTGGATACTTTTCAAAGTAGAATTCAGGAGCTTCTCCTTGTTCAATTACAGTGCCTATACACAGAAAAAGCCATCATCAAACCCAATCAATACATACACAAATGCACAGATATATATATATATACGTGTTTATACGGAATGAAAGCCCCAAAAAGCTTACCGAGAGCCATGAGAGCAGCAATGGTGAACATTTCTGTGATAGCCAATGGTAAATTAGACAGAATGGCCAAAACCCTTTTTGGAAATCTCTTTAAGAACCCTAATCCACCACTTCCCTTGATAAATCGATCGCCGGAATCATCTATCCCGCCTCCAGTTCCGCCGGATTTCTCACTCACCGGTGGCGCCGAATCCGACAGTAAAATCTTCTTACTGATATCTCCGGTTCCAATTTTCTTCTTAGCTGTCGATTTTCCATCCTGAGGGGTCTTTAGCTTGCTACTGATGATCCTGGAGAGATTTCTCGTTCGATTGAAATTTGAATTTGAGGTATATGCCCTAAAGGGTATCGAGGGATTTAGGGTTAGAATCATACTGAATTCAAGAATTAAGCTTTTCCCGGAGATTTTCTCCCAGTTTTCTGGGTTTTGTTGTGTGGGACATGAACGGACATTGTTGGCAGCTCTGTTATCTTGTGTTTTGGAGAAGAAGATGAGATACAATACCGAACCGGTTTAACCTAAACCGTCCCAATAACCGGGTTTTGAATTTAATAAATTAAGATTTTTGTAATTTTGAAACAATTTATAAAACGCTCTTATCTCCACCGTGTATTTCCGACAGCGACTCCCCCATCATCGCCTTCGTTGGCCTCGATCTCTTCTCTCCGATCTTCGATCCTCCCGAATTCAAACCCTCTTCCGCTGCCGATTCAAGGGGGTTAATCGTGAATTGCCCAAACATCTTCTCCTCCGATGTCAAATACTGTTCGATGTTATACTTTCAGGAGCTAGGGTTGAAGAATCTGAAATGACCTAGCAAGACGAACTCGCTAGGGTTTCGAAATTGAAGATCAATGTGTATGTTTTTAGTACAGGGTTTGATCGGGAAGAGGCGGCTAGAGTTTGCGCGAAGATGTCTGCGATTTCCGATTTTCAGGTACAATACGGATGATAACTTGCGATATGGAGAGATAGATGGAAGAGCTGAAGAATTTTCTGCAGTATTTTGGGTTTAGCTTCGAGAAGAGAGAAAAAGCCAAGGGATTGGCTTTTGAAGAAAAAGGATAGTGTTAGGGTTAGGGTTTGGCTTTTGAAGAAGAAGGATAGTGTTAGGGTTTGGCTTTTGAAGAAGAAGGAGATTCTTAGGGTTTGGCTTTTGAAGAAGAAGGAGATTCTTAGGGTTTGGCTTTTGAAGAAGAAGGAGAGTGTTAGGGTTTGGATTTTGAAGGAGGAGGAGATTCTTAGGGTTTGGCTTTTGAAGAAGAAGAAGAATGTTAGGGTTTGGCTTGATGAGAAGTGATCAAAAGTACTACTCCAAATGGAAGCCATGAAAGGAGCTTAAAAGGACAGATTTTGATCGTCTAAATATATGGTAATGTTTCTTTCTCTGTATTTCATCAGCCATTGATGAACATTATGAATCTGATAGAAGTTTTCAGGTGAAGCTAAAAAAGATTGATTTTTTAGATTTTAGAGAATTGGATTGGATTGGATTGGATTGGATTGAAGTAGAATCAAAAGAAACTTAGAATGAGATTCAAGCAAGTAGTATCTTAGAAGCATAATTCAATCTGTCCTACAAATAGATTTCACTTATTCTCTCAACCAAAGATATCTCCTTTCTATCTGTTAAACAATGGCCTCATTCCCTTTTCATTACTTCCCATTTCGCCCTCCTCCCCACGGCCTTTCCCCGTCCCCACCACCTCCCCACCGCCTTTCCCCGTCCCCATCACCTCCCCACCATCCCTTTCATCCGCCCCCATCACCACCACCTCCTCACGTCGTGCCTTCACCGCCTCCACATCCCCTTTCCCCTCCACCTCCTCACCCGCTTTCGCCCCCTCCTCATTCCATCCCTCCACCGTCACCACATTCTCCTCCGCCCCATCCCTATGTGCCTCCACCATCACCACATTCCCCTCCGCCCCATCCCTATGTACCTCCGCCTCCTCATGTTCTTCCTCCTCCGCCTCGTCCCTATGTACCTCCACCTCCTCATATTCTTCCTCCTCCACCACCTTCACCATCAGGGCACCACCATACTGTTATCATTGTAGTCTTTGTTTCCCTAGGGGGTCTTTTCTTCCTTGCATTCATGGCCGCTACTCTATTCTGTTGCGTCAAGAAGAGGAAGAAGTCATCACAAAAGACAGAGATCACCGAGTTTGATGAACATATAAAAGTGCAAGAAGCTATGGTGCCTGGTCCACACGGCGAACCTACAAAAGTAACGATGCTCGAAGAAGATATTCATATTCGTGAAGACATTCATAAGACTGAAAAGTTAGCCTCCGAGGAGGAATCAATTGATATATCTTCATTGAAACCATCGACTCATCATTATCATCATCATCATCACCATGTGGAGCATAAGGCATGAAACCATCCATTCATCATTATCATTATTATCATCATCAACTTGTGGAGCATAAGGCATGAAACCATCCATTCATCATTATCATTATTATCATCATCTTGTGGAGCATAAACCATGAGATATTGGAGGAGGCCAATATGAAGATTTATGTATTCTATTTACCCTATGATGATTGTATTTGGTTCCATGAGAATGTTGACATCATTGCAATGAAACAAACCCAAATAAATCCGAACATGATTAATTTCCATTACGAACAAACAAAAATTTCGAAATACGTTTTTGAGATATAACGACGGTCCATGATCTTCATTGGCTTTTATCAAATATAGTCATCCACTAATACTCAGAATTTTACTCAATAACTATTTTTTCTTTGTTAAATTTTCATTTAGAGTTGATAAACTTTCTCCAAAGTTATATGAATTAGGCTAAAAATTTGTTATTCTATTAACATTCTTGAGTATCATCACTTTCTCATCAAGGAGATGTTAGTTTAAGGTTTATAATTTAATCCTAGAAGCAAAGCCTTGTCTACTACGTTGTTTTATGACTTAAACGACCATGATTACGCCCTCAGATGAATGTTCAATCGAATCGTCTCAGTTCAGACAACTTCTAGATTTGGTCGTTATGTATGTGTATGATCGATTGAAGTGTGTTCGCTCAGAATGTCATGATGAAGTTATCGCTCTTGTTCCATAGTTGAAGGAATGTTTAGTACCACTAGAATTTTGAGACTCGTTTGTGAATGTCACATTAAGTTTACGTAAATAGAAACTTGATCAATTAAACTCTACAAGAGCTTTTTGAAAATCAAGATCAAGGAGTTAAAGTGATCGCCATAATGAAAAAGATTTAGCTCGATAATCGTGTTTGATTCGTTATCGTTATCGCCTTCGCGAAGATTTTGGCACGAAATGCATTATAGCAAACGTGTTTAAGAGATGAAAGACACTAAGCTACATAAAAAATTATATAAAATTTTTTTATATTTTTCCATATATACAAAGAGAAATATAAACATTACAAATGTCTTTTCGTTGAAATGATTGTCTACTTCTATTTCATCACATCATACATTAATCATACGTATAGGTTTAGAGTTCACGAATCAACAAAGACTCAGAAGGTGAAATGAACAAAACCCGTCATAACTCTAAAATCAATCAAACTAACATTTCGTTACTAGATGCCGAAACATCCAAATTCACAAATCATACGTTCAATTTGATTACCTATTAACAAACGAAATGCTCGTTACACAATGACCGAAATATTTATTGATTGTAATATTAAGAAGCATTTAAAACATCTTCAAATCAGTAAATAACTACACAAAGTAGCATATTTTTAGAAACAATGAACGATATAACGAAACGAATATTCTAATTACGTAATTTTAATTATTTAACAAACATAATCTTTTATATCTAACGATCGGTAACGGTGAGAATCTGAGTGTAGCCAACTTTCTTTCTCATAGATTTGGCGAGATCGACAGCGTCCACTCTCTCCCCTTCAACAACAACTCTTTCTTGATCTTCTCCCGTTAGACTCACCGACGTCACACCTGTTTACATAATCTCTCATATGAACTAAGAACTTTTTCTTCAACAATAATTTCCGATTTTATACGATATTTATTTTATTTGTTCTTACCGTACGCTTGAGCCGCAATCTTGAGAGCTTTAGTCCTACATTTCTCACACTTCATATGCACTTTCAACACTATAATCTGCTCATAATATCAATACCCATCTTCAAAAATATTCACAAATCATATGATTAAACACAAAAACCAAATATATTATCATACCTTTGCCATCTTAGCCTTACACTTTGTTGATGAAATGATTTGCTTTTGAAGAGTTTTAGAATTAGTGACAATATCTCTTGACGAAGTTTATTTACAAAGAAGAAAGAAACTAAGGAAATTGTCTTAAGAAGATATTAGTGAAACACAGTCAAAGATACCACAAAAAAATAAAAAATAAAAATAAAATAAAATAAAATAAAAACCCTAATATAGAGTTTCCACTTATGTCTTAAAGAATATCGTCCAATGAGTATATACAAATGGAAAGTCTGTTGCTTTTTTGCTACAACTGTTATGCGAATAATTGTCCCTATTTCGTCTCATTTCTATGTTAAGGCTTCTTTTTTACTATTTTTTGTAATGTTAATATAATGAGAATATTCTATCAATATATAATGTAATTACGTTCTTTGCTATTTTTCCTTATACCTTTTGGTAGCTTTCTTTAGGTTTTTTTGGTAGGTTTCCTTATTATATATGATTAGGTAACTTGTATTGCGTAAATATATATATATATATATATATCAATTTCAGTCGTATATAATTGACGAGAACTTCTTATTTTTCATTTATTTGTAGTCATATGGGATTATTAATATTCTATTTTACAAGTTCAAAGTCGAAACGCAATATTATACTATTTTAAAATAAAAAAGTACTCAAATATTAACAATATCATACTATTTTAAAATCGAAATATTAATATAATATCTCAATTTTGTTTAAAAAATATTCTCTATCATATTGATTTGTTTAATTTTGATATGACGTTATTTTGTTCCCAATGTTTGATGTGGATTATATAAATACATGTTTTGTATCAATGCATAGTGTGAGACATGTTATGATAGGGTTGGACAAAATATTCGAACAGTATTCGATCCAAAAGTGTAAATATTCGAAGGAACACATACAAATACAAATATAAAAAATTAGATATTCGACAAATACAAAAATATTATTAATTTTATTTTAAGACCAAATATAAAATATATAAACAAATAGTTACTATATCTAAAATTTGAAGGACTGCAAATATAATTTACAAACTTTTTATTGGTTGCTTCAATATTATGTGAAACGTAAAAATCAATGAGTAGGGGTTGTGAAATCAGAATTGGAAAATATTTGTCAAAAGAATGTGAAGAAGATGTTGGTAATTTATATGTTTTGTATTGATGGAAGACTACATGTTCTAAGTATAAAACTCATTCTTCATCTACAGTTGCTTCAGAGTTGGCTTTTAGTATGAGAGGTCATGTGATTAGTCCGTATAATAGTTGTATGACTGCTAATATGGTTGAAGTTTTAATTTGCACTCAAGATTGAATTCGTAATCCAAGTGGAATGGATAATGTTATGAACATATTGCAAGATATCGAAAAACAGAACTTCGTAAGTATATATCTTTTATTCTAGTTTTATTTTATTGTATTTGATATTCAATATGATAATCTAATAATTTGTTATGTTGTTTTAGATGATTTGGTGACGCTAGTGGAGTCATCCACAAAGTTAAATTTAGATGATTGAGAGATTAATGTGATTAGTATTTCGTTTTATTATATTATATTTTTGTGTGTACATGTGCAATTTGAAGACTACTTATGGATTATATTTTGATAATTATCAACTTTTACATAAGAAATTTTTTATTAATTATTTTTAAAAAATTTGATTTGGATACGAATATGAATATCCGACGAATATCCGAATATTTGCGGATATTCACATTTACGAATATCCGAATTTACGAACACGAATACGAACAGTAACATTGAATATTCGACGAATATGAATACAAATACGAATAGTAAAATCGAATATTCGACGAATACGAATAGTTGGATATTTGCGGATATTCGTATTTACGAATATCCGAATTTACGAATACGAATAGTAAAATCGAATATTCGACGAATACAGATTCGAATAGTCGGATATTTGCGGATATCACTATTTGTCCACTCTATTATGATCTACATATTAATTTTTTTCACATAACATCTCTTGTATATATAATTTACAATTTTCTTCAATTTAATGATTTTAGATTTAATAATTTTGGATTAACAAACATTAAATTTAATAACCTTTTTTAATATAAAATGTTTTTTCGGATTATTTATTTAAATATATGTTTTTTTAATAAAAAAGGTTTTTTTATCTTTCCGATGACCTCCTCACCCGAAAAAACCTCTTTATTATTATTATTATTCAAGGTTCAAGAAAGCGCTACGCGCTAGGCGGGCGGACACCCTACGCCTAGCGCCCAGAGCGCCTAGGCGGGATCTAGGCGGTGTTTAGGTGGGCTAGGCGGATATATATATTTTATTTTTATTTAATGTAATTATAATATAAATATTTAATTCCAAATATTTATAAATACTTAAGTTCATGAAAAACATATAAATATATACAGTTTAGTATTTATAAAAAAATATTTACAAGTATCAAATTCACAATATCAAACTTACAATGATAAACAATATAAAACAAACAAAATATAGAAAATGGTTGTCGAGTGAGGATGATGTTCAACCAAGACAAGGGTAAAGGCGAGGGTGAATGCGAGCGATGAAGCCAATGGTGGAGATGAAACAAATATGAAGATGAGAAATGAAGGCAATAACAAAAGATGAAGACGATAACAACATATGAGAGAAGATAAAAAAAAGGATGAAGGCAAAGACGAGAATGAGATACGAATGCAAGGACAAAAGCTGATGGACATTGACAGCGAACATCTTGGGATTCTGGGAGTTGAGTATTCAAGCTAATGTCATCATGTCATCAACTGAGTTTACAAGAACATGGAAAGATCTCAGCAGTATTGGTGATACTGGTAATCCTTCAACTTAGGGTTTGACTTTTGGAATCGTAATGTATGCGTTTGCGTTGGGCGACGTTTATGTCAGTGATTGACATCGTTTTGTTTTATTTTGTCTAAATGGTGGAATCGTTGCGTTTGCGGGCGACTGCTACTAGACGCGAATGGTAGAAAACTGTTGCGATTGTTTTTTTGACAAAATTAACAAAATAGACAATTATTAAAAAAATATTTATTTATTTTTTAGTATATATTTTTAATTATATTTTTTAAATATTTGAAATAAATTGAAAATTTTAAAAATTATAAAAATATTTAAATATACAATACATATATATGCATATATATACGATTAATATAAATTATAATAGAAAGAGAGGAGATACATGGGAAAGACATGAGGGTATGTTGGTAATTTTATTCAAAATGCACCAAAGCGCAAACGTAACGCAAGATAATTTTAGATTTTTTAAAATCTGCATTTCGGTGCATTTTTGGGCGACTGCGACTCCACCAATCGGTTTTCATGTCGCCTGCAGTCGCCAGAAAACGCAGTCGTCGCGTTTACGTTTGGCTGCGATTCCACCAATAAGGTCCTAAGTCGTCAAGTTAAAACATCACCGTACCCCATGTACAAGGTCTCTCGAGGTACCTTTATCTCTTTTTGGCACCTACCGGTACCATCATCCTCTTAGAAATGATGTGTTTTGTTCTTCCAATTATGATTCTTAATGTCCTTGAAGCTTTGATTCAAGAAAAATCAAAAAGAGATTGATATTAAACTTGAAAAATATTACTATTACCTAAATCTTATATTATAACAAGCATTGATCATGTCATAGTACTACAAAAGCACTAGATGAACCAGAGAAATGGTGAATGGATCCCAAAAGCCTCTTTGCAGCACCAAAGTATCTGATCCTATAAACACCAGGTAAGGCAGTATTAGGGATTCTCCATTCAATAGTTGCTGTACTCTGTGTACTCATTTTAAACAGCCTTGACCACTTGAACCGAAGGCAAAAATCATCGTCATCATAAGCTGAAATCCATGTCCTCATTCTCGTAAGCCTTTCCACGAGTGCAAATGTCCCCTCAGTCATCAGATCATTTCTAGGAGAAGCAGACCGAAAACGAACTGTCACAATACTAATTCCTCTCCAGAATGTGGAATTCCGAGGTATGTCAGATATGGTATCCCCAAATTTAGTACCAATAGGTGTTGAATCTTCCATTACAGGACTGAGTAAGCTTATTTGTTTGTCAAACAGGTCAGGTGGGCATGGACCAGGATCAGTAGCTTGGCCTGAGAGAAGAGCATTTGCCAGTTTCTTGAATTCTTGAATGTATGCACTTAGTGTGTGTGGACCGTACAACGTGGAAGCACCCTGAGAAACAAAGGTACGATCTGTTTAGATATCAAAACGTCGAGGAATTTTTACAGGTTCGGTTTTATTTAATCGACCTCGTATCTTTGGACTTCGTACTCTTCGAATGTGGTGACATACTGTGAGTATGTATTGCTTAATCCAGCTATGACTATATGAATATCGTTTTGATTGAATTCTCCATTACTGCTTTCTTTGAATATTGTTTTCACAGCATCACGGAGACGCCTCCCAGCCATCGTTGTAAATTCTTTCAACAAGAGATTACAAGTTATGAAGCAAACGGTCGAGAACGAAGTAAAGGTAAAGAGAATGCTAACATACCACTGGGGACACAGAGAATGACTAGCTGTCCTATGCGAAGGATCTGAATCGGAAGTATTGACGGCTGAAAATAATCAAAATACATTATTTTTATCAATAAATGGATTATACTTAACTATTCTTTGTTATATGAGGATCTTCGTCTCGACTAATATCTATGATATTGTTAGTATCCCACATCGTTTTAGAAATGGGACTAAGTGGTGCCTTATAAGGCCATGGGCACCCTCACCCCATAAGCTAGTTTTTGGGATGAGATCCGTGGAACTTTGCGGGAATTGTTTGGGCCTATTATGGGATGGGTTCTTATCAATTGGTACCAGAGCAGTTTAATCCGATGGGTATGCGGCTCACGGTGTCTAGGCCCAGAGTGGGCAACGTGGAGTGGGCTGCAGCATGGGGACAACGATGACTGGAAGGGGCAACCCGGGGAAGGAGAGACCTGGGGGCCAAAGTGGGCTAATCAGAGTGGGCCGCCAACGCCGTGGACGTCGCTGCTCTAACGGGCGGTATTGTTAGGATCCTACGTTGCTTAGAAATGGGACTAAGTGGTGCCTTATAAGGCCATGGTCACCCTCACCCCATAAGTTAGCTTTTGGGATGAGATCCGTGGAACTTTGCGGGATTGGTTTATGCCTATTATGGAATTTTACAGTAAGAAAAGACGGTGTCCCAGTAGTAGATTTTACTCACCGCCCAGTCATATGGCTCAGTCATTTCACCTGTATCAAGCAGTATCGGCTTTGGCCTCTGGCATTGAACCTGTTCGGCGGTTGGGGTTTTAAGTAAGTTCCTCACAAGCATCCAGAAAGCATTTCCCTATAATAACTTCATGATTTTAGTGACTTCAAGAACAAGAATAGTAAGAACAATTTGTTCTCGAGAATACCTTATCATCTCCTTGTATAAAATCGAATGCTCCAGGTCCATCCGTTGTTCCAGCAGCAAATGCAAAACCCATTGCAGCGGGACATGTCTTCGTTACTTCAGATCCTCTATCATGTCTATGATTTATCACTTCAAGCTGAGAAAAATCGACAAAAGCATGACGGTAATCAACTTTCCCCTTTATGTTTTCAGAAGCTTCGTTGAAAAGATCCACGGCTTTTTTGTATTGCTTCTCTCCGATTATTCTTGTGCTCTCGAATTCATCAGGATATCTGATATATTTGATCGTTAAAAAAAGATAAGTTTATCATGATTTCGTTTTTCGTTATATATATTTACAGGCTATACACAAGGAAAACGACGTATTCACTCTTCAAGAACATGAAGAATACATACCCTGGTCCACGACCATAACACAGTTCATTCTTTCCGCCACAAGTACTATGGTTGAAGTCACAAGGCAAGTCAGTGTCTAAACAGAAAGCTCCAAGCACGTTCGGGCTAACGTCACCACAATTGGTCTGACAGAAAGCAGAGACAAATCCTGGTTTGTCAGCATGTCTATACCTACTTCTGATCCGTCTTGTAATGCTTGACATCTTCGTGGCAGGTTTACCGCCCTGAGACTGAAACGATGATGCCAACTTCAGCATTTCATGATCTGTATCGGTAACAACGCAAAATTCATGATTAGTCATGTCACGATGATGAGGTTTGAATAGTTCTACAGAAAAATTGATAAGAACCTATCTCATACTATGCCCAAACCAATCCTATGGCCTTACACTTAGTCTCATTTCTAAGCGATGTGGGATCCTAACTATACCGTCCCATTAGAGCCCACCCTGGGCCCTATCAGCTCGCTCCTTCCCGGGTCGTCCCCTCTAGACACCGTGAGCCACATACCTGCCGGATCGAACTGCTTTGATACCAATTGATAAGAAACTATCCCATACTAGGCCCAAACCAATCCCGCAAAGGTCTACGGATCTCATCCCAAAACCTAGCTTATGGGGTGAGGGTGTTTCTAAACGATGTGGGATCCTAACACAAAGGCACACAAAGCTCAATAAAGGTATGATAGTCAACTCACATTGACCATAAGGATCGGTAACGAGACTCGAAACCCTTCTATGAGATTTTGAATCATCTCTTGTTCTATCTTGCTGTTCAAACCAGTCCTCCATGAAACGGGCTGCAACACCCTTATTGTCACCGCTGATCAGAAGATTTGTACGACTCATCGAAGTACCATGAGTAGCAAACCAATTAAAACTACCAACCGAACCCCATTCATCATCTACAAACTTCAAAAGCGTCATATCTTTATCGACATTGTACTTATATTTACATCTTTCTTCAGCGGGATTATTAAGGTAAGCGCTAGGACTACGATTCACGCCAGCATCTAAGATTTCTCCTGCAAATTCACATCCGAGGTAACGTTTTTAGAGAATTCATTCGAAATCAAATCATAACATTGTGATTGATTGATTGATTGATACCCTTTTTGATTAACATTGATCCGGGCCGGAGATTTTCATGAGCTTGTATTATACTTTGCTCTATACCATCCAGAAGAGCATCAAATGACTGATGAACAAACCCTAAAGATGTCACTATATACAATACATATTGAAGATAACCTCCTGGACCAGCGTGAGTATGACTTCCACTTATTGCAACATTCTTTTCAGTATAAAGCTTTCCATACCTTCCAATAGAAAAAGAAGTAAAACATCTTGAAAGAGAATCATAAATTTATTTACTCACTTAACTTTATTTACCTTTGTTTTAATCTTTGAATTAGTTTGATCATCACAATCTGTGAAGCCATGCCAGCATCAAGATTAACAAAGACTACCCTTTTACCATTTGGTTGAGCTACAATGAAAGTACGAGCCCTAAGTCTTATGTGAACACCTGACGTCACTTGGTCCATGTTAGCATAACCCATCATGTTGACGTCAGCTGCTGGTCCTGTGACGTCATAGCTTCCCACACCGATCATGTATTCAGAATTTGAGATCACCCTCTTCATATCCAATAATACCCAAAGAACATAACATACGGACACGACCCACCATGCCATGATCTCCTCAAAGAAGAACACTTTGAACATATAGATACACCTATATATATGTAAAGAGAGAGAAAGCCTCCATTAGAGAGAGTGAAAGAAGGAAGAGGAAGAATTTAAGAGAACAAAGTTGTCGGATTTTGAGGAGAGAAAAGGGATAAACAATTGTCGTGATGAAGGTACAAGTTTGTTCCCGAGACGCTTATGTTTAGTTCGATTCCGTTTCAAATCGGTAAATGCTCCGGCCGGAGGAAGCACGGCGGAGTCTCACGAGGACTTTGCTTTGCTTCTTGAGAAAATGTGTCTCTTTGAAACAGTTGAAAGAAATTCAGGGTCAGATGTTGATTCATTCCGTCGAAAAACCCAACTTTTTGATTCCCAAGGCCATTGATTTAGGGGATTACACTCATACCTTCCTTCTCTTTTCCGCCATGGAAGGACCTGATGAGTATTGCTTCAATTTTATGATCAGAGGACTTACGACTAAGTGGCATAACCACGGTGAGGCTCTATCGTTATTTCGCCGGATGAAATTTTCCGGCTTAAAGCCAGATAATTTCACGTACCCATTTGTTTTCATTGCTTGTGGGAATCTGTCGGAGTTTGAGATCGGTAGATCGATCCATTCCTCGGTGTTGAAAGTTGGTTTGGATAGTGATGATCATATAAATCATTCTCTTATTACAATGTACGCTAAATGTCGACAATTGAGTTATGCCCGAAAGGTGTTTGATGAAATTCCTGTGAAAGATAGGGTTTCATGGAACTCAATGATTTCTGGGTATTCTCAAAAGGGTCATGCGAATGATGCAATGGATTTATTTAGGAAAATGAAAGAGGAAGGATTCGAGCCTGATGAGAAGACATTGGTTAGTGTTCTTGGAGCCTGTGGAGATTTGGGAGATTTAAGAACAGGAAGACTGATTGAGGAGATTGCTATGGAGAAGAAGATGGAAATGAGTACTTTTTTAGGGTCTGCCATGATCAGTATGTATGGATCTTGCGGGGAATTGAGATGTGCGAGGCGGGTTTTCGATGAAATGACGAAGAAGGATCGAATCACTTGGAATGCTATGATCACCGCGTAAGTCGATTTCGTTACATAAAGTTGAGATTTTTAATCCTTTTTTCAATTGGATGATCATAATAATGTTGGTTTTCTCTGGTTTAATCTTAGATATGGTCAAAATGGAATGTCCGAAGAAGCGATTAGATTATTCCGTGATATGAAAGAGACCTTGATTTTCCCGGATGAAATCACATTAGCTTCGGTATTAAGTTCTTGTGCTTCGATCGGATCTCTCGAGCTCGGAAAACAAATCGAGAGATATGCATCTGAAAGAAACATTCAGCATAACATATTTGTCGCCACTGGATTGATCGATATGTATGCCAAATGTGGAAGCTTGGACAATGCGTTGAGAGTATTTGAAACAACGCCAGCCAAAAACCAAGCCTCGTGGAACGCCATGATCTCTGCGTTTGCGTTTCATGGACGAGCCCAAGACGCTATCTCGTTGTTTGAACGTATGACGGTTCCTCCAGATAACGTTACCTTCATCCATGTACTTTCCGCTTGCGTTCACACGGGTTTAGTCATTCAAGGCCGTATGTTTTTCAATCAAATGAGCTCTTTGTTTGGATTAATCCCAAAAATCGAGCATTATTCAAACATGGTTGATCTTCTATCACGAGCGGGATTATTGGAAGAAGCATGGGAGTTCATAGAGAGAATACCCGAGAAAGTAGACGAGACTATGTTAGGGGCAATGTTAGGAGCGTGCCAAAAGCGGAATAACGTTGAAATAAGCGAGAAAGTGATGAAAATGTTGTTAGAGACAGAACCGTCGAATTCAGGGAATTACGTGATATCGTCAAAGGTTTACGCTGATCAGAAAATGTGGAAAGAGTATGCGAAAATGAGAGCGTTGATGAGAGAAAGGGGCGTGACGAAAACGCCAGGTTGTAGTTGGATCGAGATGGACGGAGAGATCAAAGAGTTTCACGCAGGCGACGACATTGACGATAAAGATCTTGAGGTATTGTTTAGTTTTATGGTTGAGGAAATGAAGAGTGAAGGCTATGTTCCTCTTCTTCAATAGCTTTAATGCGTCGTCGTCATCATCATCATTATCATGGACAATATCATCATCATAATGGATGATAAAGGTCTTGAGGTCTTGTTTAGTTTTATGGTTGAGGAAATGAAGAAGCATTTAGAGGAATGGATCGTTCGGTTCGAGCATTACACAGCTCGACCGAGCGTTGTAGGACTCGACTGAGCATAGGAATTTGCTCGATCGAGCGTCGGAGGACTCGATTGAACATAGAAGTTGTTCGACCAAAATATACTTTAGTTTTGTGGATTTTAGGTATAAGACTTATGCAACGGTTAACCTAACGGTTATATCGCTCGACTGAACGATTTTATCGAATTTTGTTAAGTTAGTTTATTTTAGTTTTTCATTATTGTTTAGTTTTTATAAATAGAGCATCCATTGTATGATATTATAAAGTAGTTTTCATATCAATAGAGATTGTATTTTTTTGCTATTATTTTAGATTTAGCTATTGAAATTTTGGAGAGATTTTGAGTGTTCACCGATTTTTCAACATTAGATCATAAATATTGTGACGTTGTTCGTTGATTCTGAGATTTTATATTCTGAATGTTGTTGAGATTTGAAACGTTTTTTTAGGGAAGATAAATTTCAAATTATATTTTTATGAAATTTCATTCGGATTTCATCAAACTAACAATACGACACAAATTTAGGTTCTTATCATTTATCATTTGTAGTTTTCAAAAAATTTATAGAAAATCATGACTCCATTTTTCAAATATATCATATAAACTAAACTAATAAGATATTAATGAATAATTTTGTTACACGTTATAGTTTTTCTTTTCTCCTTGAAATAATTGGAGATATTGATAGCCTTGTGAAGCAAAGAAGATATTTCTAAAGATACGTTAAAAAAAGAGCACAATTTTTTACAATATATAATTGTTTAAATCACGTTAGATTATTTAAATAATTAAATAACTAAAAACAATTCCAATGAAAACGCATGAAAATCGTGTTGGGCATTAATATATTTTACTAGACGAAGTGGATCAACACTTTGTTCAAAATAAAAGAGTTTTTTAATAAATGGGAAATAATTTTAATAAAGTATAAAAAATAAAGCGAAAAAAGCTCAATTTTGTGTTTATCTTTAATCATGCTTTGGAAACTTAATTATGATTCACGTTAGTTTACACTTATAATAAAGTGCATGGCATATAAATTAAATAAGTGTCTATAAAAAAATATTTTTTTGGACATAACAAACTTCTCTTTTGATCTCTTTGTCAATAACCCATTCATAATTTCATAATTGACTGCAAACTATAACAATTAATAATAGTCAATTTTATTTTTACATTTCTATTTTTCATATTTATTTCATAAATTTTGAAATTACGTTTAAAAAGTTGAAAAAAATAATATGTTAGATTTATGTGAATACAAAACTTAAAAATTAGTTATAAAAAATTAAAATATTTCTAAAAATATTTTGATATAATATCTATCAAAATTTTCTTGACCTCTAATAATTTTCAATCGACAAATCAACAAATTTGGTCCACAAATTCAATCATAGTTTACGAATTGTGATAGCAATTCCATACAAATATATATATATATATATATCTACTTTTGAAAAATAAGCCAAATTATTTCTCTATTAAGTGGCCTTCACATGCCCCCTCCCATTCTTTTTGATAGAATACAAATACAATCCTCTAACCATCAAATCTTTGATCTCATATATTCATTTTCCACAAATTTTGTCGACTCTTACATCATCTACGGTGTCACTAATCAATATTCTTTTATTTTGTTAATAATTTATTATATTGAATTATCTCATACTAATTTATATATAAAATATAAATTCATATATAATTTTGAACACTTTTAATTTTTGAGTTATTTTTAGATTAATAAATAGATATAATTTTATATTTGACATGTTAT
The DNA here is from genome assembly GCA_036759665.1 of Gynandropsis gynandra. Taxonomy (NCBI): domain Eukaryota; kingdom Viridiplantae; phylum Streptophyta; class Magnoliopsida; order Brassicales; family Cleomaceae; genus Gynandropsis; species Gynandropsis gynandra. Next base: position 423,580 of record CM071865.1, on the reverse strand, counting down.
CAGAATATGTTTCGCTCTAATTAAAATATGTTGATATTGAATTTTCGATTACGATGTTTACGTTTCTAAATTGAATCTGAACATAAAAGATAATGTTATAATTATGTTGTTTTTATCTCGATTAGAACACATATTATAAAATTATATATACGTTATTTGAAAACCCTAAACTTTTAATATAATTTTAAAAAGTTAACTAAATTCAAATTTATATTAACGTACAATTTCTAAATTAAGCTTTTTGATGTACTTTTTCTACCTTTAAAACATATAATATATGATTAAATTCTAGAATACATTATTTTGAAAAATATATTTGCAAATTATTTATCTAAACTAATAAAATTAATTTGAATATATTTTAAACACAGACGAAATACTTTGTATTTTAAATTAAAATAAATTTTTATATTGAATTGACGACTATCATATTATCCAACGATATTCCTTGAATTTTATTATCATTATTTATCTATTAAATTTATAGTTTGTGCTTAAATCCATGAATATATATGACCATCTCAACCGATTATTTAAAACATGTATTCTTAAATTATATATATAAAATCGAGGGATTTAGGTTATTGAATCATGTAGGCCACAAGGTTTCACTTTTTGAACTTGTGGAAGCACTAACTTACATACCAAAAATTTGGTTCTAAAGTTTCCAAGAAAAAGAAAAGTATCGAGATGATTTTGTATAATTTGTTTGTTTGATTATTGTGTCATCATTATTCCAAAAACCACGTATTTTGTATTTATAATAAAATTGGTATATTCTTAATATAAAATAGTTAATGTAAATTAAGTTTGTGAAACATTAAAATCATAAAAAAAATCTTTAGAATTTATGTTGGATTTTGATCCAATTAATAATGTATTTTATTCCTGGGCGAAAATTGGAAACTACTCGATTCTTATAAAAGTTACTAAAAAAAGAAAATTATGATTTTTTAAAAAAGTATATCAGTGATTGAAAAATCGTATATTAATTTGTCAATCAATTGATATATGATTAAATAAACAAAAATTTTATGGTTTGTTAACCTTAAACAACTAATTGTGATGTTAAATCATACAATATTAAAATTAAAACTACTAAAAAGATTGCATTTTTTTCATTCAAAATAATTCTCTTTCGTTTTTTGTTTTGGAATTTAGCTAGTGTTTATAACCCAAAATGGAATTTAATATTTTAATGGAAACTATTTTTTTATTGAAATAAAATAAAATCAAATTGGTGCGATTATTAGATGATCTCAATATGTATTTCATAATTGAATTGTATTATTCATTTTATTTTCTATTATTTATTGATTACTTAGTTCATATAGGTTTTTGTATATAAGATAAACAATGTATTTTTTTAATAATCAATAAAAATTATTTGTTCTTTTTCAATCTTTTTCGACTTTTTTCTCTTTATTTGATCATCTGTTCATATATGATATCAGATGATTTAAATCTTTGATTGATTCTTCTTTCGATCTTGCTTTGGATTTCTCGATTTGATACTCTTTTGTTTTCATTTTGGCTATCTTTTTCATCTATTTCGACTTTTTCTTTCTTTCTTTTTTTCATAGTATGGGATAAGTTTTTATAATATTTGAAAGAGGTCCAATACAGCGACTTTTAACGGGTGACACAAGATAGGAATAGTTTTCAATAAAATTGATAAATCTTATTTCTATCATTGCAATGATAGAATAAGATCTTGGTTGATTAACTACGTTTCGAGATATATGGATAGTATAGTTCATATGCCTAGTGCTGAATCAATTTGATAGAATCTTCGTAAAAGTGTTGTTAAAACAACATGCTTAAATGTTTTTGTATTGAACAAGAACTACAAAATTTGAAACAAGGTTCACGGGATCTTAAGACATATTATAATCGGTTGATTACCTTTTAGAAAGAATTCAAAGGTCTTGAAATCTGTTCTTTAAGTTCTTGCACAAAATATGAGTGTGGTTTGGAGAGAAGAACACAAATATATGTGAAATTTTTTTTATTAAGCTTAACGATCCATTTGCTTTTGTAGACGACGAATTTGTTTATGGATCTTTTACATTTTGTATCAAAGTATTCAACCTTGTTGATCAGGATAAACAACAAAGATGTGTTCTTCACCCTTTGGATGTTGTTTTCTAAACTTTAGCACCATCATCTACACCAAATTCAGTTCAATCCTTTAGACCAAGGGGTTCTAATAGATCTAAACCTCGACTTATGTTTACACATTGCGGTATGATGGGTAATTAGTCACCAAATGTTACAAATTCCATGGATACCCTCTTGTTAGCAAATTCAATGAAGTTTTGAGTTTCGTCTTGACGATCATTTGCTCCTCACACGTGGTTCTAGTTGGTTCCATTGTAACACTACAAAAAAACACGGAGTTTCCAACGGACGGGGCAACGGATCCGTCCGTTGGAAACTTTTACCAACGGATTGCAACGGATGTGGGGGAATTGCAACGGGCAGAGATCCGTTGCATATCCGTTGCATTTTGCAACGGAGTTGTAACGGATATCATCCGTTAGACAATCCGTTGTAAGTCCGTCACAAATTTTAACGGATTGCAACGGAAAACATCCGTTAGCAACGCCCGTTGGAATCTCCGTTAGAAGGAGTTCTAACGGTCGTCCGTTGCACTTTCTAACGGATAGCCGTTAGAAATAGCAACTGATAACCGTTGATTTTGTGAATTTCGAGGGCACCAGTTTAAATAATTTCACGTGAACCTGCAACGGTCATCCGTTGCAAATTGCAACGGATGTCCGTTGGAAAGTAAACTATTAAGATCTTACCAACAAGTGCGTCAAACCATCAATAACAAAAACATTTTCGAAAAAATGTCATCGTCTTCGAATCGAAATATATATAGATCAAGAGAGTGGATGTATAGAAGAAAAGATCCTATAACCGAAGAGATTACGCAAGAATTCTTACACGGATTAGAGCAATTCATGAGTTTTGCATCGATGCAGCCTTTGTGTCAAGAACGGGGGACAATGTTATGTCCATGCAAAAGATGCAAAAACATGAAGTATCGGAGTCAAGAAAATGTTTGCAAACATCTGTATAAGGTGGGTTTCGTTGAAAATTACGAAATTTGGTTTTTTCACGGCGAAGATTGCGGTGTTAGAGATAGTGTGCAAGATGCACAAGTACAACGAAATGAAGAAGTTATTTATGAAGAATCAACGACCAATCCATATGTGGAAATGGTGTCAGATGCTTTTCCTGGAGTTGTTAATGAACAAACGCAAGAAGAGATGCCGAACATCGATGCACGTCGATTCTTCAACCTATTGGATTTGGCGAAACAACCTATATATGAAGGTTGTCGTGAAGGTCAGTCTCGTTTATCTTTATCTTCAAGATTGATGAGTATTAAAACAGACTACAATGTGGCTGAAAATTGCATGGATTCATTTTGTAAAACAATGCGGGAATATTTACCGGAAAATAACCAAGCTCCCGAGACATACTACGAAACAAAGAATGTGTTAAAAGACTTGGGAATGCCACATGAGAAAATTGATGTTTGTAGAAACAGTTGCATGTTGTTTTGGGGAAATGATAAAGACTTGTTGGAATGCAAGTTTTGCGGTGCAAGCAGATTTCGGCCTAAAAAACCATCTTCACGGAAATACGTACCATACAAGAAAATGTTTTATATGCCTGTAGCAAACAGGTTGAGAAGGTTATATGAATCAAAAAAAACCGCTGCAGCAATGAGATGGCACGCCGAACACTCCACGACCGAAGGTGTAATGCAACATCCATCGGATGGTCAGGCTTGGAAAGATTTCAATGTAATATTTCCCGAGTTTGCACGTGAAACGAGAAATGTTTATCTTTGCCTGTGCACGGATGGTTTTAGTCCCTATGGACAATCGGGAAGTCAATATTCCCTCTGGCCGGTGATTTTGTCTCCTTATAATTTACCTCCCGAGATGTGTTTGAAAAGAGAGGTAATGTTTCTGACGTTGCTTATTCCAGGACCAGAACATCCGAAGAAAAGTTTCGATGTATTTTTGCAGCCCTTAATTCATGAATTACGACAGTTATGGAATGAAGGAATCATTGCTTATGACGTCAGTACTAAGCAAAATTTCAGATTGAAAGCGGTCTTGTTGTGGACAATTAGCGATTTTCCTGCGTATGGAATGTTATCAGGATGGAGCACGCACGGAAGATTAGCATGTCCTTATTGTATGGAGGATACAGATTCATTTCGACTAGTACATGGTAAGAAACCATGTTGGTTTGATTGTCATAGAAGATTTCTTCCTCGTGGTCATGTTTTCAGGAGAGATAAAAAACATTTTCGGAAGAACGTGGTTCAAAAAAAAGAGGCACCGTGCATGCAAACCGGAACACAAATCCTTTACGAAAGATTGAACACAATGGAGGATTTACAAGAATCAGTAGAATGCGGTGGAGATCGTGGGCATCGTAAACCAAAAGGTCAAGGTGAATGGCATAACTGGTATAAACGTAGTATCTTTTGGGAACTACCATACTGGAAATCATTGATATTACGTCATAATTTAGATGTTATGCATATCGAGAAGAACTTTTTCGATAACATCATAAATACTGTTTTGAATGTGACGGGTAAAACGAAAGATAATATACAATCGAGGAAAGATTTGAAGTCAATATGCCGACGACCAGAGTTGGAATTACGGGATGGAAGGTCACCTATCCCAGTATTCAGATTGTCTAGTCCGGCCAAAACAGCATTATTAAAGTGGTTAAAAGAGGACGTTAAGTTTCCCGATGGATATGCATCGAACATTGCTCGGTGTGTGGATATTGTCGGTTCGAGGCTGATCGGTTTAAAAAGTCACGATTGTCACGTTTTCATGCAGCGGCTCATTCCAATCGCATTTGCTGAGCTCTTACCACGTAATGTTCACGATGTGTTATGCGGAATCAGCATATTTTTCAGAGATATATGTTCGAGAAATTTAAAAGGTGATGACTTGGAAGTAATGAAAAACAATATCTCTGAAGTATTATGTGCATTGGAAAAGGTTTTTCCGCCTTCATTCTTCGATGTCATGGAACATTTGCCAATACATTTACCAGATGAGGCAATACTCGGTGGGCCAGTTCAATTCAGATGGATGTATCCTTTCGAAAGGTTCTTCTTTCATTTAAAGAAAAAAGCAAAAAACAAAGCAGCGGTCGAAGGCTCTATTGTTAAACAATACTTGCTGGAAGAAATCACATATTTCAGCACATTTTATTTCGAGTCGCATATTCAGACGAAAGAGCGACGTGCAGCGGATGATCACACAAATTATCTGTATCAATATAATCCGCAGTTTGGCACAATTCCTGACATGTTTACACCGATTGGACGTACAGGAGGAAAATCCGATGAATATTGGTTAACACCTGAGGAGTATAATCATGTCCACACATATATACTACTTAATTGTCAAGAGTTATTACCGTTCGAAAGGTATGTACATGGTACATATTATAATTTCAATCTTTATATTTATATATATATATGAAAATATAACGTATTTTCATTATTCAGGATATTTGACGAAGAAGTGCTTGGTACATATCCTCATCTAAATGCAAATGAACTCACAGACATGAAAGTTCAACATTATGGATCGTGGTTTAGAGACTACGTAAGTACTCGTACACACATTTATGTAAATTAATTGCATATAAGAGTATTAATTTGTTTTTTTTATACATACAGGTGAAATGTTCTGATGAAAGACATCCTACGTGGATAAAAGATTTGGCTAATGGTCCCGCACGAAATGTCATGTGTTGGCCAATCTTGTTTACTCGCGGCTACACGTTCCACACGTACGAACACGGAAAACATAGAAGCACATACAACTATGGAGTTTGCGTTAATAGTGATATAGAGGGTGATAACTTCTACGGTATTTTGCACCAAATCATACAACTGGAATATGCCGGTCTCGTTGGGTTGAAGGTTATGCTTTTTAAATGTCAGTGGTTTGACCCAACCGTAGGACGCGGAATACGAAAAAACCGTTGGGGAGGAATTGACGTCAACCCGGCACGACAATATGGTAAGTATGATCCCTTCATCACAATAGATCAAGCAGATCAAGTATGTTACGTGCAATATCCAACAACATTGAAACGTCGAAGAGAGGAGTGGTGGTCCGTAGTAAAGATCAAGCCACGAGGGATCATAAGCTCTGATGACAAAGAAGATCCGTTGCAACCCGATCATCCGCAGCCGATTCGTTTAATTGATACAAATCGCGAGGAGATTCTTGCGAGGAATGACATAGACGGAGAACTCATACGCGATTATGAAGACGTTGAACCGGAAGATGCTGAAGATGAAAACGGCGATGAATTCAATGAACAAGCGAAAGACGACTCGCCCATCGAAGAATCTACTGAAGAAGAAATGTAAATACAATAATGTTTATTATGTTTATGTGCAATACATGTATATGATTTGTAATTAATGTAAATGACGTAAAATGTCAATGAACGATGTTATATAAACAATGTTGACGTTCGCCCGTTGAAACTATTAACGGTTGTTGAATTCGCACCCGACACTTAGAAAAAATTTAAGGATTCCCAACAGTCCCAACGGATATCCGTTGCAAATGGTAACAGATAACCGTTGGCCCGTTGCAAGGGTAAATTCGCACCCGACACTTAGAAAAATTTCTCGATTTTCACAGTTCCCAACGGATATCCGTTAGAATGTGTAACGGATATCCGTTGGAAAGTTGTAATGGTAAATTTCCGCCACATTGAAGCCACGTGTTACTTTCCAACGGACGTCCGTTAATGCTTGTAACGGATGCCCGTTGGAAAAAGTAATCATTACTGCCGAATTTGCAGCTTTTCTTAACCGTTTTTCAGATTCCCAACGGTCATCCGTTACAAATTGTAACGGAAGTCCGTTGGAAAGGCAGACGCGCCACCATTTAGCCGTAATCGCATCGGGAATGTAAATTTCCGCCGGGCATCCGTTACAATTTGTAACGGATGCCCGTTGGGAATCTGAAACGTCACGTCAATTTAATGACTCCGTTACAATGACGCATGTTCCCAACGGTCATCCGTTGCAATTTGTAACGGATGGCCGTTGGAAATTTCGATATAAATATGTTGCGACGGATTTTTTCTTATTTCAACGCCAAACAAATCCAGAAATCTCAAACACTACCAAAACTTACAAAAATGAGAAGACGTTTTATAGGAGGCGGGGGAATGTTGGCCGGTTCCGCGGGAGCGCCTCCCCCGCCGCCACCACCTCCATATCGTCCTCCGTCACCAGTA
>CM071865.1:361974-401398 GCA_036759665.1 Gynandropsis gynandra | reverse complement strand
AGGTAATAAAAAAATAAAAGTAGGGGTATATTTGTAATTTTGGCGGGTACCCGCGGGTACCCGTTTGTGAAACTATAAAACCCGTCCCGAACCCGAACCCGCGGGTATTGAAACTAAATTACCCGAACCCGAACCCGCGGGTACGAGTAATTTTTTGCGGGTTCGGGACGGGTTTCGGGACGGGACGAGTCCCTGCGGGTTTTTGCCCACCCCTAATGATAAGTTGTTCTATATCGGCTAAAACATGAACTTTGAATTCATAACTGGACAACCGTAAACTCTTGAACTAACTTTTTGGATTAGTTAGGCTCGAGTCTATATTTGATAATATCAATTTTAAAAATAAAATTGAATTATCAGGTATGTTTTTATGTTTTTATATTCACATCCTCGTATTAAACATTGTCTCAAAACTATCTCAAAATGCAAAAACGTTATTGAGTGGAGTTATAACTTTTTTTATCCAAAAATGTCATTCCACGATTGATCTATTTTTCTATATAAGTTATAATTAAATTTTGTACTATGTAATTCATTGTACTATGATTGGGGAATATAATTGAGTTTTTTAAAAATATTTTGTAATTTGATTCACTTTGTTGTTCCAAAAACATGTTCAATACAATACTATTAAGACACAACATAGCAAATATATAAAATTTAGAAAACTAGATTATGCATTCGACTTTCTTTTTTTTCGTTGTATTCTACATTTTCATTCTTGTTTTTATACTATTCTTTTAGAAAAAATACCAAAATTATTAAAATTTGTTGGGCCTTTTCTAAAAATACCGAAATTATTAAAAGTTGTTGGGCCTTGTCATTTCTACTTCTCATCTTTGAAAACGAAACGAAGTATTAGAAGTTAGTTATTAGATATTTTCATTAGTTAGGTTTATTATTAACTAGTTGATGTAGTTCTTTATTTAGTTTCTTTAATTCTTGATTAATGGTTTGTATAAAGTAACAATTTAAAATTATTTTTTATTACTAATAAAAATATCGATTTTTATTTTAATATGTTCGTGGTTTACCAAAATATTCTATGGACATAATAATTGTTAATGATAAAATAATTCTTTCCATCTACTTTGAAAGTTTTAGACAATTTTTTTTTTGTGCTACCAAAATTTTTAAATATGGGATTATAAATATATTATTTCTAATAATATTATAGTGAAGAATTTAGGCTTTCTCATATTATGGGAAATCTTTATTTTATTGTGGAATAATATCGGAAAACAAATAAAAAATATAATAAAAATTAACTTGTATGTAAAAAATGTGTTGGACCTAACTAATCTCAAAAGATAGTTCAAGAGTTTAGGGTTGTTCAGCACCATATATACAAGTCCCAAAGTTCATGTCCTAACCGATGTGAGACAACTTATCATAACACTCCTCCTCACGCCCAGACTCGATCCTAGAGCGTGGACATTGCAATCGGGGACCCAACATCGGTATATTCAAAATCGGGACGAATCAGACTCTGATACCATGCCAAGCACCAATAAAAGAGAAAACTATCTCGTATCCATTCCACTCAATCGATGAGTACAAATACAAGAGAGTTGGAGAGGAATTAGGAAACTGAATAGCACAATATGAAGAGTTAAAATATATACATTCCTAATGGATATGTACATGCCAATATTGTATTATGGTATATATGTAGGGTTGATTTAGGTGCGGAAACGTGTTTTTATCAATCCGATTATAGATCTAGTCATGTTTAACGGATAGTTTTCGGGATTTCAACATCGAACAAAACTAGAAACGATTTCGTAGTACCTTTCGTGTTGAACGTGTAATAGTCGGATGCAAGGCTTGATAATGCAAACCCTCTACTCGTATCTACGTCGAGATCGGATCTGCTTTGATGCGGAATTCGGAAAGAACGAAAACTATTTTTCGTTCTTCGGTTTTCTTTTCTTTCTGATGGTTATTAGGGTTTTGATTTTGTGATTCTGAAAAAAATAATAACGAAAACTCATTTTTCGTTTATTTATAATTATTAAATTTTAATAATTACGACTTAAACCTACACTATCAAAATATTACATAAATAACATAATACTTTTAAAATAAAATACACCAAAGATGATATTTTGTTTTTATGGGTTAACCCAAAACCTATAGATCTATGGAATGTCCACAAGATGAGAACTAAAGAGAATTTTTTATGTTTTTGTATGTCTTATATATCACAAAAAACTCTTATTTGTTTAATACATATGAACTAGACAATAAACAAACATTAATCGAATAATTATCCGACTCTTAATTTTATTTTCTAATTTCGTCACATCATAACATTTAATATGTATATAATATTTAGAATATGAAGACCATTTGAGAAAAACTTAGATACTTTGCTCCAGTTACTCTTCAATGCTATTATATGTTCCCCACCAATGCAATTATTTGATTTGTCTTTTAGCAACAAAAGATCTAAGAAGAAATTAAAATGATTTTTCCTAACCTAACCCTATCATCTTGAAGACTAGTGGCCAAGTGAAAGTTATTCTGATATATATATATATATATATATATCATTTTTTAGTAGATTGTTTTTCTATATTTTTATTGAAAAAAATTATATAGCATTCTGGCTCGAAAATGAATTAGTAAAAATATATTATATCAGATACAAATTTAAATGTGAGATAAAAAGATTTTGTATCTCGTCTGTTAATTGAAATATCTTATATGATAATATCTATTCATTGAAATAACTTTATTTGACATTAAATTTATCAAAATATTTTCTTTCATTGTGACACGTACGATAATTTAAAAAAAAAGTGAAAAAGAAAAATTAAAATTAAAATACAATCATGGAAAATGTTATCTACAATTAGAGATGTCAAATTGGGTTGGGTTTAGTGGGTTAACTCAACCCAACCCATTTAAAATATAAATGGGTTCATCATAAATGGGCCTAAATTTATATGGGTTTAATGGGTTTAAAACCCATTTACATTCATTGCCCATTTAGCCCGTTTATCTTTCACTTCAAATTCACCGTCATTCCGAATATCCGATTTTGACCTATGTTTTACTCGATTTGTCTAAATTTTAACTCGATTCACCCAATCTCATCGAATTTCAAATCGTTACTCAATTTTAATTCGATTTCACCCAATTTTACCTAGATTTCACTCAATTTCCTCCGATTTCACCTAATTACTCTATTTCACCTACTTTCAACCATATTTCACCCAATTTAACTCGATTTCACCCAATTTTAACCCGGTTTCACCTAATTTTAACTCAATTTAACCGAATCTCAACCCAATTTTAAACTGATTTCACCCAATTTTAGCTCAATTTCACCGTTTTTTAACCCGATCTCACCGAATTTTAACTCGATATCATCCAATTTCACCAGATTTCAAATTTATTTAAACTAATTTAACCCGATTTTACTCGATTTCTTCACTTTCACTGAATTTCAACACGATTTCATCCAATTTTAACTCAATTTCACCCCATTTTAACTCAATTTCATCCAATTTCATCCGATTTCCCCGGATTTCAAATTTATTTCACCTAATTTAACCCGATTTTAACTCGATTTCATCACATTTCATCGAATTTCAACCTGATTTCATCCAATTTTGACTCAATTTCACCCAATTTTAACTTGATTTCATCCAATTTCACCGAGTTTCAAATTTATTTCATCCAATTTTAACCCGATTTTAACTCAATTTCATCACATTTTACCGGACTTCAACCCGATTTCATCTAATTTTGACTCAATTTCACCCAATTTCACCAAAATTTAACTCGATTCATCCAATTTCACCAGATTTCAAATTTATTTCACCCAATTTTTACCCGATTTTAACTCGATTTTATCACATTTCATCGAATTTCAACTTGATTTCATCCAATTTTGACTCAATTCCATCCAATTTCACCCAATTCTAACTCGATTTCACCCAATTTTATTTAGTTGAAATTCAATGACATTGGGTGAAATCAAGCTAAAATACGGTGACAATGAGTGCAATCGAGTTAAAATTTGGTGAAATCAGGTTAAATTGGGTGAAATCGAGTTAGAATTTGGTGAAATTGGGTTAAAATTAGATGAAATCGAGTCAAAATTGGATGAATTGGGTTGAAATTCAATGAAATCAAGTTAAAATTCGGAAAAATTGGGTGAAGTCAAGTTAAATCAAGTTAAAATTTGGTGAAGTTATATGAAATCGATTTAAAATGGGGTGAAATCGGTTTCATAAATTATTCGTTTGAATATTGAAACATTAATTATAGTATCTATTATATATAAATATATATCATAAATGTTAAATGATAAAAATATATATACAAATAATATCTATTATATATCATAAATGTTAAATGATAAAATATATATACCAAGTGTTAATTATATGAATAAACCCGTCTAATCCGTTTAATCCGTTTAGCCCGACCTATATAATCCATTATTAAATGGGTTGGGTTCACCTCAAAACCCATTTAAGTTTAATGGGTTGGGCACAACCCAACCCATTGACATCCCTATCTACAACTGAGCAAATCAATTATTATCGAAACCATAAATTCTTGGACGATTTTACCCTTCCACGTGTCCATTTAAAGACGTAGCTCAGAGCCACACCTCTTCATAAGTTTCTGAATCATCACATCTTTCTTTCTCTCTCTCCGACGAACATGACGACGGCTCTCTCACCGGAAAATGTGTCAGTGGCGGAGTTGGGTCCGCCGGAGAAACCGAAAAGGAATAAGTTTGCTTTTGTTTGTGCAATTTTAGTCTCCATGACTTTAATACTTCTTGGTTATGGTAATTTCCTCTTATTTTAATTTTTATTCTCTCCGTTTTAAATATGCTGATTTTTTTTTCGAATTAAAAAAAAGTAGTAAAAAGATTAATTTTTCTACACGGTTAGTGTTTTGGTACAATAATATATGTGACTAAAATTAATTCAAATGGTAGATACTCTTTGTGTGTTGATAAGTATATATATGCTAACTCACGTGTCAAATAAGAAATCATCAAAATTTCTAAATATAGCGGTTGATTAATATATAATGTTTAGACAGATTAATTGGTGTCTATTGGATTTATATAATTTCTTATAATTTAAAAAAATACAAAAAATACAATCCTAAAAAAATTGTGTAAAAATAACTGATCCGACTAGCCATTTTGTAAAAAATTTTTTCAATTCATGTGTAAAAGATAGAATGATACAAATATTTATATAGATAGAATTGCGATAGAATGAAAAGATTCAAAGAGAGTAAAACTAGAAAAGTGCAAAACGTGATTACGAGAAAACCAGAATGACGAGAAGTGCAATCACGAGGTCTGTGAAGATGATGAGTCTTTGTATTTTCTAATACCCCTCAGATTAAAGCATATAGATCGACAATGCTCAACTTGCCAATAAAACGTCAAATCCTTGTGTCTAGATGTTTTGGTGAAGATGTTTGCAATTTATAGTCTCGTACTCTGATCGTCAAAAGATAAAATAAAGAAAGAAAAAAATCAAACACTTTCTCGAAAAGTGTCGACGGTCGGATCGGTCAAAATTTCGATGGTTTGTTATGTCGTTGTTTTGGTTCAGTAGTCTGTCGACGTTAGAATAGAGTCGTCGAGGTCGGTACACCGATGGACGTCGAATGGATACGTCGAAAAGGCGAAGGGCGTCTGGGTCCGTACACTAAGGGGCATCGGGTATCGGAACGCCAAGAGATGTGTGGGTTGGAACGCCAAGGGGTGTCAGGGTCGGAACGCCAAAGGGCGCCAAGATCGATACGCCAAGGGCGTCGAGGTCAGTACGTCAAGGGGTGTTGAGGTCGGTACGCCAAATGGTGTCAGCGTCAGAACACCAAAGGGCATCATGGTAGGAAAGGTAAAGGGTGTCTGGTTCAGGACTCCAAGGGCGTCGGGGTCAGAACGTCAAGGGGTGTCGGAGTCGGAACGTCAAGGGGTTTCGGGTATTGGAACGCCAAGGGGCGTCAGGTATCAAAACGCCAAAGGACGTACGCTAAGGGGCGTCTGGATCGGAACACCAAAGGACGTCTGGGTCGGAATACCAAGAGGCGTCTGGGTTGAAAACAAGGAGCCTGTCATGGCTAGGGTCGAAACTGAGAAGTCTGAAAGTATTGGATCAAGACTCTCGTACCATGATACGACGAGTCATTCTAAAAAAAATTATCATTCATATATAGAAATAAAATGATACAATAAACCTTAATAATTTATAACCATATTATAATATCTAAAGATATAGTTTTTAAACTATTTACATATTTGATCTCTGAATCCGTTTATAATCAAATTGACGAGTCCCAAATATTTTTTTTCTATTCAAGATTGTGATTATTTTGTTGTACTATATAAATTTAGAAGTTGTAAGAAATTATAAAATATTATTCATATTGTCAGTCATGATTGAATATAATATAGTCATTAGTAAAAAACGAATCAATTTTATCTTTTACAACATTTTTAACATTTATAGAACAAACGAATCGGTTTGTTGTAAATCAATTTGATTTTAGATTGTCTCTTTCATGGATTTGATTTGATACGATAATTGATAAATAATCATGCAGATATAGGAGTGATGAGTGGAGCAATCATATATATACAACGAGATTTAAAGATTAGTGACGGAAAAATCGAAATCCTCGTCGGAATCCTCAATATATACTCTGTGATTGGAGCATGTTTCGCCGGAAGAGCATCCGATTGGATCGGCCGGAGGTACACGATCGTATTGGCCGGAGGAATCTTTTTCGCCGGAGCTATCTTAATGGGTTTCGCCACGAACTACGGTTTTCTTATGTTCGGACGATTCATTGCCGGATTCGGTGTTGGATTCGCCGGAATGATCGCTCCTGTTTACACCGCCGAGATTTCTCCGGCATCTTCTCGTGGCTTCCTCAGTTCTTTTCCGGAGGTTTTTGTAAATGGAGGAATATTGTTAGGATATGTATCGAATGTTGCCTTCTCGAAGCTTCCCCTTAACTTAGGATGGCGAATGATGCTTGGCGTAGGAGCCGTACCGTCAATATTCCTTGCCATTGGCGTCTTGGCCATGCCTGAGTCACCACGGTGGCTTGTAATGCAAGGCAAACTTAACGAGGCCAAAAAAGTTCTTTATAAAACTTCTGATTCCCATTCCGAAGCTGATCTTCGCCTCGTCGACATCAAACGAATCGCCGGAATACCTCCAGATTGCAACGACGATGTTGTTCAGGTACTCATATGCAAAACATTGAACATAAGATATGATCAAAATTTGACCTAATTAGGGTTACTTTATTTAGTATGATCAAAATTTGGAACTTATTTTTATTTATATAACTTCGAAATCATTGAAGATAAGATATGATCAAAATTTGACCTAATTAGGTTTACTTTGTTTAGTGTGATCAAAATTTGGAGCTTCTTTTTCGATACTCATATAACTTTGAAAACATTTAACATAAGATATGATCAAAATTTGACCTAATTAGTTTTACTTTATTTAATATGTTCAAAATTTGGAGCTTCTTTTCCGGTATTCATTTAACTTTGAAATCATTGAACATGAGATATGATCAAAATTTGACCTAATTAGGTTTATTTTATTTAGTATGATCAAAATTTGGAGCTTTTTTTTCCGGTACTCATTTAACTTTGAAATCATTGAACATGAGATATGATCAAAATTTGACCTAATTAGGTTTACTTTATTTAGTTTCGGTTTTAACAATGTAAAATCTTTCATGGGTATGTAGGTAGAGAAGAAGAAAAGCAACGGTGAAGGAGTATGGAAGGAGCTTCTTTTCCGGCCAACACCGGCAGTCCGTCGCGTCCTGGTCGCGGCCTTAGGTATTCATTTCTTTCAACAAGCCTCAGGAATAGACGCGGTTGTCTTATACTCTCCAAGGATATTCGAAACCGCCGGTCTAAAATCCGACCACCAACGACTTCTAGCAACTGTGGCCGTCGGACTTGTAAAAACAACATTCATTTTAGTAGCTACGTTCCTCGTTGATCGAGTAGGACGTCGTCCCTTACTTCTAAGTAGTGTCGGAGGAATGGTTATATCTTTACTAACATTAGGGTTTTCTCTCACTATAATTGATCATAACAACGAAAAGAATGTATTATGGGTTGTGGGATTGAGTATAACCACAGTAATGGTATACGTGGCGATGTTTTCGATCGGATTAGGACCGATTACGTGGGTTTATAGCTCGGAGATTTTCCCGTTAAGACTAAGGGCTCAAGGGATGAGCATTGGAGTGATTGTGAATAGAGTGACAAGCGGTGTAATATCGATGACGTTTTTATCGTTAACGAAAGCGATATCGACGGGAGGAGCGTTCTTAATGTTCGGAGGGATCGCAGGAATTGCATTGATATTCTTCTACATGTTCTTACCGGAGACTAAAGGGAAGATGTTGGAAGAAATGAATGAGCTTTTTGATAGGTTTAGGTGGAGGTATTCTAAAGGTAATAACAATAGGGAGGTTGAATTGAATTAGATTATATTAAATCATGATTTATTTTTATAATTAAATAATTAACTATATATTATTTTGGTAATAATGTTTTTTATTTGATTTTAGCAATACGATTTTAATGTTAATACCAAATTGGAATTGGAATAAAATATGTTTCTTTTTGTTTACGATGTTTTTGCGTAATTATCATAGATATTCTCAAAATATAACTAATAACAACAATGATATATCTATTTATGGATGAGTTTTTTTTTGTGTGGATACTCTTTAAAATATATATATTGATCTTTTAGATTATTCAACTAATTTCTCATATAGCTTGTATTAATAAACCTTTCAATTGAATATAATATCTTTCTAATTTACTAAAAATATAATATACAATATATTTCCTTGATTTTTGGGTATGGATACGAGAATGCTTCAAAAGTATATTGCAATAATCTTACTATGTAATAATCTAGGTGCTTTAAAATTATATTGACTTAGAGGGATTTCATTTAGATTTTTTTAAAATGGATTGTTTTTCATTTATTAGGTTAAAACTAGTAATTAGGAGATGAAAAATTATAAAACTGAATCTGATTAAATCATTTCTAAGATATATATATATATATATAGAAAAGTTTGATGAATAGAAATAAGAAAATTAGATAAATTGAGAAAGAAAAGAACAACGATATGTTAGGTTTGTTTTTCTAAAATCAAATATGAGCGATGATTGGAATATTATTGTAATTGAATCTAATTAAATCATTTCTAATTGATGTATTCCAATCTAATCTTACAGTTAAATCAAAATCTAAAATTGTACTGTTTTAATTAAGACTATACGATTTGGTTGGATTCAATGCTTTCCATTAAAGGAGATAGTGGAAATGTCTAGTTAACGTCACAATTATTAAAAGAACAAATGGATATTATGCCCTCAAAATTTAATAAATAAAATAAATAAATAAATTATGTGGAATAAAATTAAAACGAGATGATAATTTTTGTGAATTATATAATATTGTTAGTGTGACAACGACTACTTAAAAACATGGTTTTTGGACTCTTAAATCCGTTCAGAATTAAACAAGATTTCAGATAGACGTCGTCCGCTTAATAAACGTTTTTAAATACGATCGGTCCATATATCTGGACGAAATATGTAGTCCGTAAACTGTCCATAACTCTCGTCAAAAAATTATATTCCTTAAACCATCCATAAATACAGACAACAAAAAACGATCTGCAAACCATTAAAAAAATCAACTAATTTCCAAACAGTAAAACCGTCGAAAATTTGTCTAAAAATATTTTTTTTGACATAAAATTGCGGACGACATCCTTCCGTCCGAAAATTTATGGATGACTTATTGGAAATTGTTTTATGAGAAAAAAAATTAAAAGTTAAAATTTATAATTAATAATATTATATTTTAGGTATTTTAAACCTTATAATCTTTACCATATTTTTAATACAATTTCTATAAAATTATCGGAGGTTATGAATTATCATTATTGATTCTGTCATCGCATATATCTCAATCAATTGAAGGTATTTTTATTTTGAACATTATTGTTGACTTTTGTATAACTCTTGTTCGTCCGTTGCTCCTATATTATTTTCGTTTTAACCTTTATGAAAGTTAAATATTGCGATGTCTTTTCTTGGAGACCGAAAATACAATTTTTTGTATAGCGTAATTATCTACAATATAAATATTTAAATAGTATTAAATAGTTATAAATTAACTTAAAATATAACTCGTTGTAATACTCTTAATTTATTTGTTCTCGCCGTTCGAGAGTGTAAATATAAAATTTAATGAACAGATTCTGATAATACCAAAGTTTTACATGTAATCCACATTAATATCAGTTGTCAACAATTTATTGTGATACAAATTAAAGAGAAATTATTTCTCTTTATGTTTCTAACTTTAGTAGATAGGTTTAGAATTTTCAATTCAAATTGCTGTTAATTCTCAGTAATTAGATTTAATATTTATTTTAATTATAAAATTAATAGATAATACGGTTGGAGCATTATATATTATTTTACAACATTACATCATTTCGCTCCAATGCTCTATCACTCGTCGTCTACTTAATTATTATCTCTCTCTCTCTCTCTCTCTCTCTCTCTCTCTCTCTCTCTCTCTCTCTCTCTCTCTCTCTCTCTCTCTCTCTCTCTCTCTCTCTCTCTCTCTCTCTCTCTCTCTCTCTCTCTCTCTCTCTCTCTCTCTATTTTGGATGAATAAAATTATCAATTATTTTGCTAAAAAATGGTTTGTTTGATTTTTAATTAGTGGAAAAATAACCTGATTTAATGCTCTTGATGAAATGACCATTTTATGGTTTTACAAGTTCTATACTGGCAAATTATTTCTTTTTAATTTGTTTACTAATTCTATTTCATTTAGGGTTATTTTTTTTACTGATTTTAGGCTCTTAATAAAATAACCATTATGGTTTTACAAGTTCTATAGTGGCATTTTTTTAAAAAACAAAATTATTTACTAATTTTATTTGATTTAGAGTTATTATTTAAGTTTTTGCGGGCATTTTTTTTACTTTACTGATACGAAGGGTTAAAAAAACTACTGTACTGAATTTGTGCTATTAATAAAATTACCATTTTACGTTATTACAAGTCTTATAGTGGTAAACATTTTTTTATACAAAAATGTTTACTTATTCTATTTGATTTAGAGTTTGTTTATTTTTAGGTTTTTGTAGTTTTTTTTGGTATTTTACGGATGTGAAGGGTTAAAAAGGTTGATTTTAATATATAAACTTGGAAAATTACTATTTTACTGAATCACTAATTTGATTAAGGTTAGAATATTATTGTTTAATCGTTTATCTATATAAATAATGGACATACCGACAACAATAAATATCACCTTTTATTTTCATCCACCAGTTTTCTTTTGGATAAATGTGGGATAGGGGAATTAAATCTGACCGAATAGTTTAAAATAAATTAAATCAATTAGCCAATGAAAAACACAAATTATTTTCAATTTTAAACTCGAGTCTTCATATTAGAATTATTTATTCACACTAATCAAAATTAAACAATGTAATGATCCAAAAAATTTGTATATATATTTTTGGATGATATATATATGTATATCTTCTCGTGTTTATAAGATACGTTTGAAAGACTTCGTGGATATTGAGATTTTTCATTTAATAAAATAAACTTTTATTTTTTTATGAAGATTTTCAAGTAACTCTAGATTCGGTTTGATTTCGATACAAGAAAATGTTAGGGACATATATTCGGTTTAGATTGGAGTGGCTCCGGTTAAATTCGGTTTAGATTGGACTCCGGTTAAATTCGGATTATATTGGAGTGCCTCCGGTTAAATTCGGTTTAGATTGGATTGCCTCCGGTTTAATTCGGTTTAATGAATGAGTTGGAAGTGTAGATATAGGAGTGATGAGTGGAGCAATCATATACATAAAAAGAGATATGAAGATCACAGACGGCCAAATCGAGATTCTTGTCGGAATCCTCAGCCTATATTCATTGGTCGGAACTTGTGCCGCCGGCAGAATCTCCGACCGGATTGGTCGCCGGTTCACTATCGTGTTGGCTGAAGCACTTTTCTTCGCCGGAGCTCTTCTCATGGGCTTCGCCAAAAACTATACGTTTCTTATGTTCGGACGATTCCTCGCCGGAATCGGCATTGGATTTTCCGGCATGATTGCCTCTGTCTACATCGTCGAGATTTCGCCGGCGGCGTCCCGTGGCTTCCTCACCTCCTTCCCTGAGGTATATTACATACACACAACATCTACAATATTCCGTATATAATAATATACAACATAAATTTTAAACTCGAAGTTGTTTTTATTTTAATTATATAATAAACTTTACAAGATAACTTTTTTTTATATATATAGATGGATAAATAAATTTGGAAAGATAAAATAGGATAATGAAATTTAAAGAAACCAAACAAAAAATATGAAAACAATGAGACTGCAACATATGAAAAATAATAGTTTTTTTTGGTTATTTATCCGTATTTGTTAATACTTTTAATTTTTTTAAACTGAACTAAAAATAATTCCTACATTTTGAGTCTTCTTCAGGTTGAACTGAAATTGTTTCTTGGTTTTGTTGCAATTCTTCTGGTTTTACTCTTAACCGAACCAACAAAACACTACAAATATCTGTTTTAAGGAGAAAAACATCTATTTTTCCTTCAAAAACGTTGTTTTATTCTTATTTCTCTTTAATTTTGATCATCATCCGATTCTCCATCGATTTTTAATTTTCATCCGATTCTTGAACTATAAAAAATCTGTCTAAAATCTCATAATTAACTATTCGTTAACTGATCCGATTTTGACCGAATTCGACCCAAGTTTACCTCGAATTTGACCTAATTTTGATCCGAATTTTGACACGATTAAATTTTAAATGTAAAATTTTAGGAAATTAGAAATGAATTTACTAGACACAACAATAAATGTTATTTTTTTTTATAATTACATCAAGATCAAGTTAATTATTCGATTTAATTGATTTCAAGTCAAAATTGAGTATGGTTCTGTTAATTGTATCAAATCAGATCAAATCGAATTAATCCCTAAATTTTGATGCAATTATCCAAAAATTAAGTCAAAATTTGACTTAAAATCGAGTCAAAATCGAATCAAAATGGGGTAAATTCAAGCCAAAATTAAACCGAATTCGGGTTAAAATTGGATCGTATCTGAGTCAAAATCGGATTGGTTAACGTATAGACAGATTTTTGATAATTGATTGAGATTTGAATGAGAACTAAAAGTCTCAAGAGAATCAAATCTGATGATAAAAAATCAAAGAGAGAAATATGACTAAAACAATATATTTGATGGAGGAATAGTGTTTTTCAATATCCAAAATTTAATGAGAAGAAAATAAGGTTAACCAAATTGATTTATGTCATTGTTTTAATGCAAAGGTATCAGTAAACGTAGGAATACTAATGGGGTATATATCAAACTACGGCTTCTCAAAGCTTCCATTACGCTTGGGATGGCGATTCATGCTTGGCATTGGAGCTATTCCCGCCGTTTTCTTCGCCGGAGCTGTCTTAGCCATGCCGGAATCGCCTCGATGGCTCGTAATGCAGGGCCGTCTCGGTGAAGCCAGACACGTCCTTCGTAAAACCTCTTCTTCCCATCATGAAGCCCATCTCCGCCTCATCCAAATCAAACGAGCTACAGGAATCCCCGTTGATTGCAACGACGACATCGTTCAGGTACAATAACATTAAATTAAAATAGACCCTTTTGTATCTTTTAACATAAAATTAAAAGATGAAAAATTTATTTAAATATGACATAATAAATATCTTAACTCAAAATTTATCTTTACATTTTTTATCCAAAACCCTTTTCGTAGATTTTTAGTGTAGGGGTCTGTAGACGTGACTAAAACATCTCTGTACAAAGATTGTTTCAGATTTTTATTTTATTGTTATGATAAGTTGTCCCACATCGGCTAGGACATGAACCTTGAGACTTGTATATATGGTGTTGGGCAACCCTAAACTCTTGAGCTAGCTTTTGGGATTAGTTAGGCCCAGTCCATATTTGACATGGTATCAGAGCCCAGCCCATATTTGACATGATAATTTGTTTATTTAAAATTATTTTAAATATTAATTATTATTTTTTTGAAAATAACGGCCACCTCTACCTTTTGGAAATTATTTTTTGACCTATTTATGATGAATCAGGTGGAGAAGAAGAAGAGACATGGAAAAGGAGTATGGAAGGAGCTTCTTCTCCGACCAACACCGGTGGTCCGTCGCATTCTTGTCGCAGCCATCGGCATCCTTTTCTTTCACCAAGCCTCCGGCACAGACGCCGTCGTCTTATATTCTCCTCAGATCTTTCAAACCGCTGGTCTAAAATCCGACAACCAACAGCTTTTGGCGACAGTTGCTGTCGGATCAGTGAAAGCAATGTTCATCTTAGTGGCAATGTTCCTTATAGACCGAATAGGACGACGACCATTGCTTCTAATTAGCATAGGAGGAATGTTTTTGTCTCTACTTATATTAGGGACGTCTATGACCGTGAAGTGGCCAGTGGCGGTGAACATAACGGCGGTGATGACGTTTATGGCGGCGTTTTCAACCGGTTTAGGGCCAATAGCATGGGTTTACAGCTCGGAGATATTTCCATCAAGGCTAAGAGCTCAAGGGATGAGTGTGGCCGTAATCGTTAATAGGGTAACGAGTGGCGTTATATCGATGACGTTCTTGACGTTGTCAAAGGCGATAACGACGGGAGGAGCCGTATTCATCTTCTGTGGTATCACGGCGGCCGGAGGAGTGTTCTTCTATACTTACTTGCCGGAGACGAAAGGGAAGATGTTGGAGGAGATTGATGAGCTTTTTTATAAGAAAGGTAGAGAGGCTGAGTTAGAATCCAATGAGTGATGAATAGTTTTGATTAATTTGGTTTTCTTTGTATCAATAAATAATACTCAATCACATCTATATTATAAAAGAGGAGTTTTTTTCTTTCATCTGATGCTATTATATCATTAGAAAGAGGAAAAGTTTCATTTTTTTCGCCTACAAAAGAACTTCAATCGATAGAAATTTTCAAATGTTACCATCTTAGATTTCAATCGTCATCTTATCCGGTCTTAAATCACGATATAGAAGAATAGAAAGGATATGGCCACGTCTTCTCGATTGAACCCCTATCATCATCGTTCTCGCATTTCATGGAGAGAGAATTCCTGTGAGCACGTCAGCGTCGATTCTTGGAGAGAAGAATACGAAGGATATGGATACATCCTCTGAGCATATCGTCGATGATTCATGGAGAGAGAAGAAGATGAAAGAGCCGAGTTATGTAGGTGCTCTCATATTTAATCAAGAAAAGCGAGGAAACAAGCTGGTGAATTTTTGGTTAGTATACATAGAGATGATACTAAATTTCTTATGTTTTCGTCAGCTTTATCCATTCGTATTTGAATTTTAAATCAGTGTTAAATGCTTTCTCGAAACCACGAAGGAAACACTCTGAGCACATAACCGTCGATTATGGGAGATTGAAGAAGTCGAAGAAACAAAGTTGTGCATGTACTCTCATATTTGAACAAGAAAAGCGAGGAAACAACCCGATGAAATTTTTATTAGTACACAATGAGATCATACTCAATTTCTTCGTCATGTTTCATCTCAAGTCACATACTTATGTTTTCAATTTCCATTTCATGCGAGTACAATGGATAAACTGAAATTTCTAAATGT
This sequence comes from Gynandropsis gynandra, assembly GCA_036759665.1. Lineage (NCBI taxonomy): Eukaryota > Viridiplantae > Streptophyta > Magnoliopsida > Brassicales > Cleomaceae > Gynandropsis > Gynandropsis gynandra. The sequence continues at coordinate 385,637 of CM071865.1, read as the reverse complement.
TATTAGGTTTCTTAATGTACGAGGTTATTTTACTATTAAAATGTGTTAATATATTCTTGGATTTGGATTTTGAAGGTAAATAATTATAATGGCAAACGCCATGAGTTGCCATCTCCAGATTCGGATTCTAGGTACCTTTTAGGTTTCTATAACCTATTCATACCAAATTCGAGTTCGATATGCATTTTGTGATTGTGTTCTTAGATTGTTTTTAACCCAGTGTTATAAAAGTCGCTAGGCGCTAATCGGGCGGTCCGTCAGCGCCTAACGACTAGTCAAATTAGTCGGCGACTAGTCGAAAACTAGACATTTTTCATTTTTTTAATTTTTTAATACATTTCAATTTTTTCAAAATTATAAAATATAATGTAAAAAAGATAACATAAATAAAAAAATTTATATATAAATATAAAATCATATAAATTCATTAACCATATCATAAATAAAACAAAATATTAATAAATATCTAAATATCTAATATTGCAATGTATTAGAGAAATTAAATATCGATACCAAAATAACCTTATTTTTGAATCACTAATCTTGAGTTAGAGTTTTTCTCGATTGTTGAGATGGACAAATGAACGAATTATAAATTCATTAACCTTATCATAAATATAACAAAATATTAATAAATATCTAAATATCTAATATTGCAATGTATTAGAGAAATTAAATATCGATACCAAAATAACCTTATTTTTGAATCACTAATCTTGAGTTAGAGTTTTTCTCGATTGTTGAGATGGACAAACGAACGAATAGATGAAGATGCGGTACGAACAAATGAAGATGAAAATGGCGTACGGACGAACGAAGACGAAGATGGCTACGAACCAACGACGAACGATGTTCTAAACTAGAACGACGAACAACGACGCTCAAAACTGGAAGAATCACATGACACAAAGAGAAACAACCAAAATGACGTTGTTTGGGTTTAATTTAAAAAAACAACCAAAACAATGTCGTTTTAGATTTTAAGATAAAAAACTGTCTATGCAGCTAATTTTCTTGTAATCGACCGTCCAGACGGAGATTAGGCACCAATTCTCCTCTGACCATCTAATAGAGCCAATTTTCAATTAGTCGGACGGTCGGGCACTGTCGAACGTATAGACGTCGACTTTTAGAACAATGTTTTGAACTAAATAAATAGGTTAAATTTTTAAAGCAAACTCTAGTATGAACTTTTGAAAAAAAAAACTTCCATCGAATTTTGTGAATTTTTTATAATTAAATCGCACGAAATGGGGAAGATCGCACTTCTGTTAGGGACTATTTGAGAATCTCGTCGTCATAGATAGATATGTCAATGGTTGGGTGGTATCCAACCTATTAAAATAAAATGGATTTTATAATATAATCGGGTTGAGTTCAACCCGATCCATTTAATAACTGTTATACATGTCAGGTTAAACGAGTTTATTCGTATAATTAACATTTTGTATATAAATTTCTATCATTTTAGCTTTAGATATATATATATATATACACTAGATATTATAATTAATGTTTTAACATTCAAAATAATAATTTATGAAACCGATTTCATCCAATTTTAACTCGATTTCATCCAATTTCACATGAATTTTAACACGATTTCACTGAATTTCAACCCAATTTCATTTAATTTTGACTCGATTCCACCCAAATTCATTAAATTTAAACTCGATTTCACCTAATTTAACCCGATTTCATCCAATTTTAACTCAATTTCACCCAATGGCATCGAATTTCAGCCCGATTTTACCCAATATCATTGAATTTCAACTCGGTAAAATTGGGTGAAATCGAGTCAAAATTGGATGATATCGTGTTGAAATTCGTTGAAATGAGATAAATCGAGTTAAAATTGGGGAGAAATTGGGTGCAATCGGGTTGAAATTCGGTGAAATGGAGTTAAAATTGGTTGAAATCGGTGAACTTGGATTAAATTGAGTTAAAATTATGTGAAATTTGGTTAAAATTCGGTGAAATCAAATTAATATTGGGTGAAATCAGGTTGAAATTGGATGAAATTGACTAAAATTGGCTGAAATCAAGTTAAAATTGGATGAAATCGAATTGAATTTTTGTGAAATTAGGTGAAATCGAATTAGAATCTGGTGAACTTGGGTTGCGATTAGGTGCAATTGAATCAAAATTAGGTGAAATCGCGTTAAAATTGGATGAAATTGGGTTAAAATTGAGATAAAATCGGGTAAAATACAAGTCAAAATTAGATATTCGGAACGATTGTGAATTTGAAGTGAAGTGGAACGCGACGATAGAGAGCGATGTGAGAGAGATGAGAAAAATAAAGGTGAAAAAAATAAAAGATATATGGATTAATGTGTTAAATGAGTAAAATTCATTAAATTAATCTAATAGATTTTATATTCAATTAACTCTTATAATTTTTTACCCATTTAATAAAAATCTATATATATTTTAAATAGATTGGTTAATCCATTAAATCTATGGGTGTAATTCAGGCCGGCCCGGCCCGAACCCGGCCCGAGCCCGTTGGCCGGGTTCGGGCTGAACCGGGCCGTCGGGCTTCGGGCAGCCCGAATTGCTTTAGGGTTTTTTTCTACCCCGTCGTTCTTTCCCTGTTCCGGGATCACCATTTTACCCCTTCTCTCAAAAACCAAACCCTCTGTCAACTTCACCGATGAAGAACTGGAAGAATTGACTGTTAGGATCCAAAATGCTGGAACTGAAGTGTTGGAAGCTAAGGCGGGTGCGGGATCAGCTACCTTGTCAATGGCATATGTTGCAGCCAGATTCGTTGAGTCATCAGTCCATGATTTGGGTGCGTTGAAGCCCGAAACGGGTAGACCGCTGGAGGGGGTAGACCGACGACAAAGAGCTTGGCGGAAAAACGATGGAGAGGCAACCCTAATGTTCGAAACGGCGGAAAAACGGCGGCAAAGAGCTCGACTCGGCGGAACAGAAACAGAGAGGAGAATGGAGAGGCCAAATGTTCGAAAGAGAAACAAAGATGAGAGAGGAGAGGCCAAAAACCCGAAACCCTAATGTTCTTACTGCCCTAATGTTCAAAACGGACGGCCCGAAGCCCGACGGGCCGGGCTCTAAAATAACGGGCTTTTCAGTTGGCCCGATCCCGAAGGCCCGATTCCATTCAGACTATGAAAAATAACGGCCCGAACCCGCGTATTTTCGGGCAGACTTCGAATGGGCCCGCAGACTCAAGCCATTTTTGACACTACTAATTAAATCCAATCCAAATTGACTTTACTAGCCATATCAATTTAAAAGTTGTGGCACATAATCAAAAACCAATTTGATTAATGTAAATAATAAAATAATAAATATTATTTTAATTTTGTATTGATTTTATTTCACATCTCTCATCTCTCACATACGAACATTGAATTTCTCTCTCTTTTTTTTATCACAAATGACAATATGATAACTCTTTTTACATTTAACCTTTTTCAGTTCCTTAAAATTTGTAACAAATAAAATATTATATATGTAGTATACTTACTGTTTCAAAGTATACGTATATATATATTGAGTTAAAAAAGAAAATATACGAGTTATACGATTTTTGTGACGATTTAATTGCGATTTAAATGCGAATTCATTACTATTACGACTCAAACAATAAATTTTGTTATGACATCAATACAACTTCATTACTATTTCATTATTGTTTCAATATTACAAGCATATAATTTCAATACGATTTAAGTACACACATCAAACCCAAAATTTCAACAATTTCTTTTATGTAAGATATTTTATATTTGTATACAACAAACATATAACTTAAATATGATTTTATGATGTTTGACACTAAAATAATAGAGAAAGATAAGGTTTATATTTTTTTAATAAAAGATAAAAAATAAAGAAAAATATAAACAAGATTTATTTTTCGCTTAAAATAAAAAATAAAGGAAATGACTCATTTTTGTTTGTTTGTTTCATATATATATACGCATATATATTTTGAATTTGAAATTTATTTAGTTCCGCTTTATAAGGACACTTTAGCGTAATTCAAAAGATAAGAGTATAAAAAAATTTATATTTGGATTAAAGATGAAATTAGGCATAAGAGTATGTGAGAGATGTCTAATATTTTTAAAATTAAAATTTTAAGGCATAATATTAAAGAGGTTTATAAGTTGTCAAGACTATAACATTAAAGAGGTTTATTATTTTTTTTAAATTAAGACATGTCTAAATAACTAGTGAAACATTAGAGTATAAAAATTTTATATTTGGATTTAGTATTTAGGGTTTGGTTCATTACTAACAACGGATTATAAGAAATAACTCATTATTTTTTGAATGGAAAAGGTAAAATTGTGAACTAAAACAAAAATGAAATCCAAATTTTGAACTTTCAATAAATTTTTTTATTGAACACATTATTTTTGTAAAGGAAAGGAGAGATTAATTTTGAAAATTATGCTAATTGAAAATTTATTTTTTTTAAACTCAAATGGTCTACTTTGTTTTAATAAATTAATTGAAAAAATACAATGTTTTTATTTAATAAAAAAAGATATTTGTTTTCTCGCACTTTCCGTACAATTATCGTACTTGTTCGTCTTTTTCTCGTTCTCCAATACAGTCTGAGAGGGTGACGGATTATATATAATAAGTCTTTTGGCCTCTTCCCCTTCCACTCTAAACCCTAACTTTCTCTCTCTATCTCTCTCTCTCTAAATATGGATCAATCCGGCAATGGAACGTTTCACGGGTGGAATCGCCGGAGTAGAAATTCCGGCGAAGATGATCAGAACAATCGCCCGACGAACCGTCAGAGAACTGACGGCGCTGACGGTGAAGTTCGAATCGGCGACGAATTCTTTCTCGATCTTACTTTGGGCCCGCCGTCAACACAACCACCGATGGATCATCCTCCGCCGTCTACGACGGAACAAGAACCACCTCCGACTCTTGGATTTTTTTCCCCTCAACCTTTCCATCCACCATCAATGGAGCATCCTCCGCCGTCTACGGCGGAGCAAGAATCACCTCCAACTCTTGATTTTTTCCCTCCTCTACCTTTCCAACCACCACCGGAAGTCGATTTCTTCTCTCCGGCTCTTGATTTCCGTTCACTCCTCCTCCCTCCGATACAAGAACCGGCGCCAAAATCCACCGTTAAAAAACTCCGTAGTCCAGCAGTATCAAAGGAAATCGAAACGGTAGCACCGCCGTATCCCTGGGCGACAAATCAACGGGGAAGAATTCACAGCTTAGACTACCTCGAGTCGAAGCAGATCACGGTGATAACCGGAGAGGTACAGTGTAAACACTGTGAAAAAATACAACAAATAAGCTACGATCTAAGGGAGAAATTCACAGAAATGGAAAGATTCATTGAAGAAAATAAGGAGAATATGAGGGAAAGATTTAGGAAAGAGCTCCGGCGAGATGGATGAATCCAGAGGCGATGAGATGTAAGTTCTGTCAGAAGGAGAAGGCGGTGAAGCCGGTGATAGCTGGCCGGAAAAGGGAAATCAATTGGTTGTTCTTATTATTGGGTAAGAATTTGGGATATTGTACATTGGAACAACTGAAATACTTCTGCAAACATTCGAACAATCATCGAACAGGTGCAAAGGATCGAGTATTGTATTTAACCTACTTGGCTCTCTGCAAGATGTTGAAGCCATGCGACCTGTTTGATCGGTAAATGATTTTTCCTTTCTTTTCTTTTCTTTTCTTTTCTTTTCTATATGGATTCTTTTTGGAGTTTGTCTTCTTTTAAACGATTGTTACTTTGGACCCTTTTGTCTTTTTGTGTGGATGGATTGTTAATGGCATTGCAAGGTTTCATTTTCATTTCATTATTATTTGTTATCTATTTTTTGTTCCAATGGCAAATATTACATTTTTTCGCTATTTGTTTTAAATTTTGATATCGTTTGTCAATTTCGAATATAAAGCAATTGAATTTTTTTTATAAATTAAATGTGTTGAAGAAAATGATTAAAAATTTGTATAAATTCAATATGTTGTAGAAAATTATTAAAAATTGTATAAATATAAGTAGGAATCATTCCCATTGGATTGATGCGATACATATATGTGTGCGGGTTCTAAAAGTCTCTATTTAATGGTTTTAAAAATCTGTCTAGATATTTAGATATCCTTTTAAATTTTATATTTTGTAAATTCAAATTTTTTATTGATTTATATTTTTAAAACTTTAATATATATATATTATATTTTTAAAATTTTTAGAAAAAAATATAAAACATCTAAACACTTACTAATAAATTTGTTTTAAACCTAATATTTTGGAAATGAACAAGTTCCATTAAATTTGGAGGCAGTTCACTGGTCTTCTATATTTTCCAAATAATTTTAAATTTAGTGTTTGATTGCTAAAAAAGCAAATTTGTTTTAAACCTAATTTTTGAAATTTTGTGAATTGTTATACGGTTTCCTTCAATATTAAAATAATAAAAAAATTAAAATATTATAATGAATAGTCTAATATATCTTTGTAGTTATAAAATATAAGATCAATATTTGGAAATGAAATTCATTCGAAAATAAATTAAAAACAATATAATAAATTCTTATCCATACACCTAAATGACATATCAAATATTTGGAATACCACAAATAGATTCGTGATTCAAGGATATCAGATTTTTTTTATTTATTTTTGTGTTTGCTCTCACATACTAATCGATCCAAATTTAATGGGGATTTGTTTATTACATCCACAATATTTATTTTAGTTCGATTTTACCTTTGAATTTGAATCTTGTCCAATCTTGTCCAATTAAAACTTCTAAATTTGATTTTAATGTTAGTTTCACCCGAATTTTTTTTATTCTCATCAGTTTTTCTTTTTCTCTTGATGTTCGAATATCCTAAATTATAACTATTTTGACTCGATATTAACATAAATTTGATTTAATTTGGTTAAAATCTACAAAATTCTGATATTATAATGGGAAAAAAACCAATTCCCCCTCAACTATCATGCTTTACTCCAATTGCCCCTGAACTATCTGACACAGCCAATTCCCCCCTCATCTTACAAAATCCATCCGATTCCCCCCTCAACTATATCAATTCAGCCAATTCCCCCCTCCGTTATATAAACAGTATATTGGTGTTAACCGACCAATCGGATGAATTTTGTAAGATGAGGGAGAAATTGGCTGTGTCAAATAGTTCAGGGGGAATTAGAGTAAAGCATGATAGTTGAAGGGGGAATTGACTTTTTTCCCTATTATAATTTCAGTATAAAGTAAGAAATTTACTTCAGTAAGATACTTAATATTAAATTTTTTGTTCTATAACACACCTAACATAGAATCTACAATATTTATGGGTTTTTAATTTAGAATTTTAAATTCTAAATAAAATATGAATTGTTTTACTGTGTGTTTTAGCGATCCAAATAAATTTAAAATTAATGTTTCATTAGTGAAAAGAATTTTGGATGTATTTTATACATAATTTTTTGAACATTTTTAAATTGTCTTACAATTTGTGTAATATTAAGAATATTTTTTTAAAATAGGTAATGAATTATTTTTTTAAGATAGGGTAATGAATTATCTTAGTTCGATTTTACCTTTGAATTTAAATCTTGTCCAATTAAAACTTCAAAATTTAATTTTAATGTTAGTTTCACCCGAACTTTTTTTTTCTCTCATCGGATTTTCTTGAATTTTTTTTAATTGTCTTACAATCTATGTAATATTGAGAATATTTTTTTTAAGACAGGGTAATGAATTATCTATTAGATCTAGTAACTATATAGCAAAATTAAAGATTTGGAAATGAATTCACTTAGAAAAATAAAGTAATGATAGAATCTCCAAGTCGTAGAACTAATGACATATTAGATATTAGAATACTACAAATAAAAAATCCATTAATCAATCCAATGCGTTTCGATATTAGATTTTAAAGATTATTTTTATAATATTCTCGTTTACTCTAATAATATCGTCAATTCACCTAAAATAATGAAACAAAATATTAGATTATCAAATTTATATATTCAAATAAAAATCGTATAAAAGCTAGATATTTAGTGAGTTCTATTTTTTCAATATTTTGCAATGTCTCAATAACATTATCCAACCCATTTGGATTGAAATCCAATCTTCAGTACAAATTAAAACTTTAACAATATTAGTTATTTTAATGTATTTGATATTTTAGTCATCAAATCGTAAATATATTATATATTTGTCTATATATTTATATAATGAGTGTTAAAATAAGATTAATGATGTTTTTTATGTACAATTTGATCATTAAAATTAATTTTGTTATATATGTATCTAAATATTAAATAAATTATCTATTTAATACTTATGGATGCGAATAGTTCAGATAATTCAATCTACTATTTGTATTTATATTTGTCGAATATATGATTTCTAATATTTGTATTTGTATTTATGCCAACAGATATTCGAGTTTTCGGTTCGGATACGAATCGAATACGAATACTTCGAATATATTGTTCAACCCTAATTCAAGTCGTAGAACTAAAATGACATATTAGATATTGGAATACTACAAGTAAAAAGTACATTAATCAATCCGATGCGTTTGGATATTAGATTTTAGTGTTCCCGTTTACTCTTAGAGATTATTAAATATCCGAAATGTTAGAAGACAATATATTGAACTTCATCGTATTGAATCTTCCAAAATTTGCCTAATCATATCTTCAGCAAGAATTTTCAATTTTAGCTCACTTTCCCTTATGTGAATTCAACATAAAGTCTACAAATTTGAGTTTCATAATATACCTAACAAAGAATCTGCTCATAATTTGCTATAAATTAAAATCATTTTATTTCGAACCTAACATAGAATTTAACAAAAATTTTGTTAGAATCTACAAAAAGTTGCTATAATATACAAAATTTTTGTTCGTTAACAAAAATGGTATAAGTTTTAACAGATATTGTGATTTGTTTTATGATGTGTTATTTAAAACCTATTTTTTTGGAATTGTCTTATTTTCCTGAAAATAATAAGATTAATCTAAGTACTTAAGACAGTGTCATGTATGATCTAATAGATCTATGTAATTGTATATCAATATTAAATATTTGGACGTGAAATTCAATTGAAAAATAAAATAATAGAATAGAATAAAAAGTTAAAAATCCATTAATCAATCCATTGCGGTTTGATATTTGATTTTAATATTCGCATTTGCTCACGAAGATTTTTGGATATCCAAAATTTAAGAGAAAATGACTTATAGCCAAAAAAACACAAAATTTTAGACAAATAGCCAAAAAATATTATATTTGCCATGGGAATAAAAAAATAGAAAAACATATATAATGAATGAAAAATGAAACCTTGCATGCTAAATAATAATATCCATGTATTACAAAAATCAATCCACAAAAAAAGAATTAAAAAAAAAGGGTCCAAACTAATCAAGAAAGAAAGAAAAGACATTTACCATTTACCGTTCAAAGAAATCAAGAAATCAAGAAAGAAAAAAAAAAGCCATTTACCATTTTACCGTTGAAAGAGGACGTTGCATGGCTTCAGCATTTTGCAGAGACCCAAATAGGTTAAATAGAGGACTCGATCCTTTGCACCTGTTCGATGATTATTGGAGTGTTTGCAGAAATACTTCAGTTGGGCCAATGAACAATATCCCAAATTCATACCCAATAATAAGAACAGCCAATTGATTTCCCTTTTCCGGCCAGCTATCACCGGCTTCACCGCCGTCTCCTTTTGACAGAATTTACATCTCATTTTTTCCTTATTTTCTTCAATGAATCTTTCCATTTCTGTGAATTTCTCCCTTAAGTCGTAGCTTATTTGCTGTAATTTTTCACAGTGGATACATTTCACCTCTCCGGTTATCACCGTGATCTGCTTCGAGTTGAGGTACTCTAAGCTATGAATTCTTCCCCGTTGATTTGTCGCCCAGGGGTACGGCGGTGTTACCGTTTCGATTTCCTTTGATACTGCTGGATTACGGCGTTTTTTAACGGTGGATTTAGGCGCCGGTTCTTGTATCGGAGGGAGGAGGAGTGAACGGTAATCAAGAGCCGGAGAGAAGACATCGACTTCCGGTGGTGGATGGAAAGGTAGAGGAGGGAAAAAATCAAGAGTTGGATGTGGTTCTTGCTCCGCCGTAGACGGCGGAGGATGCTCCATCGATGGTGGATGGAAAAGTAGAGGGGGAAAAAGATCAAGAGTTGGAGGTGGTTCTTGTTCCGCCGTAGACGGCGGAGGATGCTCCATCGGAGGTGGATGGAAAGGTAGAGTGGGGAAAAAATCAAGAGTCGGAGGTGGTTCTTGCTCCGCCGTTGACGGCGGAGGATGATCCATCGGTGGTTGTGTTGACGGCAGGCCCAAAGTAAGATCGAGAAAGAACGCGTCGCCGTTTCGAACTTCACCGTCAGCACCGTCGGTTGTCTGGCGGTTCGTGGGGCGATTGTTCTGATCATCTTCGCCGGAATTTCTCCGCCGGCGATTGCACCCGTGAAAAGTTCCATTGCCGGACTGATCCATATTTAGAGAGAGAGAGAGAGATAGAGCGAGAGATAGAGAGAGAAAGTTAGGGTTTAGGAAAGAAAAGGAAGAGGCCAAAAGACATATAAATATATAATTCATCTGTCTCATACTGTTTTAGGTCCGAAAAAAAGATGGAATTTGAAATATGAGAATATTTTCTGTTATTCCATTTGCACGTGTCTATTTTTTTTTAATATTTTTGAGTCTCTTTTCAAATTTCGAATTCAAAATTTAAATATATTTGGTTTTTTCAAATTAAAATTTATAATTAGATGTAGAAATCTAATTTAATTTTTTTTGTTTCTAGAATTTAAAGTGAGAATTTAGAATTTTATGGATAACATATTCATTTGGTATTTTATTATTCAACAAATATTATATTTATTTTAATCCTAATTTTTTAAAAACAATTTTGAAAACCAAGTTCTCTTTGAAATTTTCAAATTAGCATAATCTTTAAATTTTTTAAATTTAGTCGCTTTTTATCATCATATTTTAAATTTTAAACTAGTCTCTTTTTACTGTATATATATATATATGTATATATATGTTGACAATTCGATCGTTTTTATTTAAATATAATGACTTCTCTCATCTAATTATTTTTTTATTAAAGAACTAAACCCTAGATACTGAGTACTACATACTAAATCCAAAAAAAATATTAAATCTTACATCTACATTTAAAAATTCCAAATATAAATTTTTTAATACTCTTATGTTTCATCAATCTTTTAGATACTTGTCTTAATTTAAGAAACATTACTAAACATGTCGTAATATTAGTCTAGACAACTTATTTTATCTCAAAGTGGAAATACATTAACTTCACACATGTCTTAAAGTGGACATAAATAAACTTTACACATTAATATATATATATAGAAGTGGACAATATAGATCAAAATAGTTATGCTACGGATAAACCCGAATGGTCTGTCTGATCCCAACATATAAAACCTGAATAGATTTGATTTATTTCATATTTTCCAGTAATGAAATTCCACCATCGCATTTGTTTTGAGAATTTCGTTGTAATTATTTAGTTATGATACAATGCATATGTAAGAAAACCCATTTAAGTATAAATAAAAAAAATGAGCAAATGAGAACGAGAGTATATAACTAATTTTTTCTATGCTAAATCTTTATCAAATAGTTTATCATATTGTTTTAACTATTGAATTTTAAATATGATACAATGATGTTTTAGGTTCTATTATCTTACAAAAAACGAGCCTTATGCTAGTAGAATTTAGTACCACACACGTACGGATATATATATATATATAACGCCAATCATACACTCGGAAACCCAAATTGAATACAATACATAACAAATTAAACGATTAAATTTATTTTATGTTTTTAGATTTATACTCCAAATTGTTTGATGTGTTTATCTAATCGAGAACTTTGCATCACGAAATAATAATGTCATTGAAGATTTTAATAGGGATAATGTATATAATGAGATTATTGAGATACGTCAAGATGTGGAAATACATTTATGTGAAAACTGTGAAAAATGTTTGCGGTGAAAGAAACATGAAAAATATTGAAGAAGATCCGAATGACGATTTTTAATAATTAAAAAATGTTATAAATCCACTTTATGATGGATCTAAAATGAGTATTTAACATTTATATGTGTCTGTATGTATGTTGAATTTAAATATAGAAAATAATATTTCAAATAGATGTATAGACTAGGGATGTCAATTTCAAGCCCGGTCCGAAACCCGATCCAAACCCGGCCCGAAAATTTACGGGTTTGGGCCGAAAATTATAGGCCAGTTTTCAATCGGGTCGGGCTCGAGCTTGGGAAATTTTGGCCCGCGAAATTCGGGCCGGGCCGGACTCGGCTTGCGGGCTGCCTGAACCCTAAAATGGCCCGCACCCTTAACCCTAGTGCTCTCTCCTCCCTCAGTCTCAGAAGCTCTCTCCCTCCCCTTACCTCCTCGTCGTGACGTCTCTCTCGTGCATAAGCTATTAATTTGTAATTAAATATTATTTTTTATTTTTTTTATTAATAACTTTTTTTCTTCTTATATTTTGTGTATTCTTTATGTTCATAATAGTTTTTATAAGATAGAAATCCCTAAATATTATGTGCAATGATATAAGTTATAATATATATTAACTTCATTTGAGTTATTTTTCATTAAAAATATAAATTAAGAAGATTTAAAATGATATGAATACAGATAAATTTTTACTTTATACATATATCATATATGTGACACAAAAAGGTGAAAAGGAAAATATCACAAATATATGTGTGATCCTAATATATGCATGCAAGATCATACCGATATGGATGTGTTGCAGTTCTAGAAGTCTAACATTAAGACATATGGTATTGAGTTAGCGCTTATGGCTTCTGATATTCTAAGTATTCCGATCACCATAGTTGCTCCAGAGTCTTCTTTCAGCGCCGACTCGCTTGTGCTCAACAAATAAAAGCCTTCTCTTACCCTCAAATGTTCAAGCCTTAATTTTGCTCGTTCTTGGTTACTTTGGTTTTACAATGAAGAAGGTTAAGTTTATACATTTCAATTCAAATTATCAAGATTATACGATTGCTTATGTTGTTAATTTAGTTTCTTTGATTGACTAATGTGTAGATTCTATAGCGGCCCCGATGGATTTCTCACTGTGACCCAATAAGCATATTGATGGTGAAACCGGAAGAGCAAGAGATTCAAATCAAATTTGTTTGTATTTTTGTTTCTTCATTTATGGACTTGTATGGAATAGTTTTTAATCTTTGTTGATGTGTGTTTTAGACTATTACACTAATGATTTGTTTAGCATTTATGAATTTGTTAACGTAAATTTTGGATTCATATGGATTAATTTAGGCGTGTTAGACTTGTTTAAATTTTTTTATTTTTTATCTCTTTAGGCCCGAGGCCCACCCCGAGTCCACCCAAAACCCGTTGGGCCGGGTTTCGGGCCGTATATTCTAGGTCTGATCGTATCCGGGCCGAGCTGACCCGACCCGTAAAAATGCGGGCTTTTTTCGGGCTTGGGCCGAGCTCGGGCCGACCCGACACGTATCGCACCCCTAGCATAGATTCTATATCACAATTAATAAAATATTATTTGTCTAAACATAACAATGCAATAGAGTTCTATTCTAAGATAAAGAAAATGATGAAATCTTTGGGTTTATTTCACTTGAATTATCTAGGTTTATATTTGTTACAATCTCTTAAACAATTACCATTAAGATTATAATATGATTTATAACAATATTTGTCATTAAGCAAGTTACATCGGCTTAAAGGTGATGATATTTCAATTTTATTGGTTCAATACAATATATATGTCCGTATTTACGGACAAATTACAGACTACATAATTTGTCCGAAAAATTTAGACTAACCATCCGAATATCCATTTGATTGATCCTAAAAATCCTCTTAGAATATTTTTTTGAGATATTTTGTTATCACGATAAATCTACTAAAATATTCTTTGTATCCTTATGTATTCACTTAGCTTATTCACATACATCGTCTTTTACTTTTCTGTTTGATATAATCTATGCATATAAGATTATGCATGACTAATAAAACTATTAAATTCATTGGACCTCTTATTTTCAATCAAGATGTAGTCTTAAAATTTGTAAAAATTACTTAATATAGTTTTTTTGAAAATGGTTCAGAATGTTACGTTAATTCACTTCCTTCTCCCTTACATATCAACCCAACATATTTTAGATTCTAGAACATCATCATTAGACCTATTTTAGACAACAAAATCATAGATATACTAATTTTAGGTACAAAACAACATCTTATTAGACATTTTAATTTCATGGTTTGTTTGATCATTTTTCATATTATTCGTTGATAGACATTTCAAAGAATGATTTTTATATGTTGAGGTGGATGAAATTGTTTACATTGTTTACAAGAATAATCGGGGGCTCATATCCAAGAACATCTAGATTACATTTGTAAATTCAAGAAAATTTTTTTCTGGTTTGGAGCAAGTTCTTCGAGTATTTTCTTGATATGCGGCATCAAATTTTGGCGCAAGATTATTTGTAATAATCTTTGCTGACATTAATCTAATTTTATTTTATATATATGGATGATATGATATTCATTGGAGATAATTATGCATACTCTTAAATACAATATATCGGGTCAAATTAAAAAAATAGGAGAATTGAACAAATTTATTAGGTTCAACATAAAAATACTGATAGAATATTTATTGGACAACAAATATATGCAAAAAAAATTATTGAAAATTTTTAAATGAAAGGAGAGAAAACAAATTCGACCCAATTAAAATGAATATAAGGTTTAAATGTGATGACAAATCATTATTAAAGGATCTTCTTTCATATTGTGCTCTCATTGGTATTCTCTATACTTTAATATCACATGGCGTAATAGTGATTTCATTTGGGCTTGTCTAATAGATTCATGCAAGCAACAAGGAAACATCATTTTAAGTCAACAAAGCAAATTGTGTATACATCAAGACTACTCTTGACATGTGGTTATCTAAGAACATAGCTTCAATTTTTCACCCTTTGGATTCATATATGATAAATTTGGTAGAGTCTTAAATGATCGAAAAATCTATTTGAGGTTAAACTTTTCTTTGTTATGTGATAAGCATCTCTTGTTGACAACGAAAACAAAATACAAAGTCTCTATAATCGCAATTCAAGAATGTGTATGATTACAAAATTTGCCTAAAGATCTCTATAAGGCATCTCACAAGTCATTTCCTCTTTAGGGAGAAAATCAAAATGTTATTGACCTAGCAAATAATTCGGTGTTCTATGCAAACACGAAGCACATTGAGATCGAATATCATTTTTTTTAAGAAAAATATATTACATCTTACTATCAAAACATTGGAAGTTCAAAGTGATGAAAATATTGTTGGCATGTTAACAAAGTCATTCCCAAAATATAATTCGAATTGTTAAGGATAAGAGTAGGAATAATCTACAAAAATTATTCTAAAAAGAGTTTTAAAATTAATTTATTTTGTATTTTATGTGTGAGTTATGTAAAATATATGATGTAAATGTTTAAAATTTGGTATGTTTAGTTAATAATAATGATTAATGTGGTAAAAGATATTGGGTGAATATTTTGGTTTGGTTATATAAAATTAACCAAACCGAACCGAATAATAGTAACTCGATTCGGTTCGGATATATATAAAATAACCGATCGGGTATAAAATTTAAAAACGATTGGATTTGGTTATTAACTGAATTAATGTTGATAACGAATTGATAATTTTAAAAATATGAAAAATATAGATAAATTATATTTATTAAAATAAATATTTTTCTAATATATTTCAATAATTAAAGATTAAATATCAAATTTAAATAATATATTTTATTTTTTTGTAAAATATATTATATTAATTATTTAAAGTCTTTCGAATATTATCATTTATTTATAATTTTATATAATAAAATATTTGATAAAAATCGAAATAATCGAATGATAATATAACAAATTAGAGCTTGAATTTTACTCTAATGATAATATTTTATTAATATAAGCAAACCGAATCATTGTATATTCGAACAAAACCAATTTAAATTTAGTTATTATTTGGTTATCTTTTTTAATCGAATAATTTGTATCTATTATATCTGAATCGAAATCCAGAATGATCAAATCTAATAAAAAAACATTGTGGTCTAAAATTAAGTGGTAGATTAGAAATGTTGTACAAAAATAGATGAAATGATATTCGATATAAAAAAAAGATAAAAGGAAAGGTGAATTATAAAATTTTGAATGTTTTTTTTCTTACATAAAGAGAGTTCTTTGCTTTTTATTTTAGTTTTTCTTAAGATTATATGGTTTTGGATTAATGCAATTCATTGGTGGTGAAGGTTGTCGGTGGTGGAGACAACCATTCATTTCAATCATAAAATAATAAATCATACCAAATGGTTAGTGCAAGCAACGTGTGATCTTGACCCTAGAAAGGTTCATAACTAATTAAACGTTTGCAAATGCACTTATTAATTAATAATTAATATTGGGATGCATAATTTAAATCCTAGACATGAACGGAAAACTGATAATATTTGAATTATAAATCTATAAAATTGGAATACATTATAACATTTGGTTTTTCAAAAAAAAATTCTTAAAAATTGTCGAATCTAGTAGATAAATTTATCTATTTCCAAAATGAATAAACAAACAGAAACTAAAAAAGAAAAAAATATTTAAAAAATAAATGAAAAATATTGAAAACGCAATATATTTTTGGGAATATAACATAAAAAATATCATACTATTTTATTTTAGTCTATAAAACATTAATTATTATCTTTAACCTAAAAAATTCAAATTTAATTTTTTTCTTGAAAACACTAACTTTAGGAATATAGTGTAGAAAATACCAAATTTTTTAATTTTTACCTATAAAACACAAATTATTATTTTGCACCTAAAAATTTTGAATTTTTACATTTTGTTTAAAAAACACAAACTTATCAAATTAATTATATCCATACACAAACAAAAACATTAAATCATATTTTAACTCTTTGAATTTTTAAATATGGTCTAAAAACATAAATTTATCAAATTAATCATATCCTAAAGTTAATATTTTTAAGGCAAAAAATATAAATTTGAATTTTTTAAAGTTGAAAATAATAATTCATGTTTTATATACTAAAATAATATAATTGGATTTTTTATGCTATTATATTTTTTAATATTGTTAGATAATAATATGAATTTAATTTATAAATATATATACAAAAAATAAAAAATCATAGTCCACTTATGAGAAGCACTAAGAATATCACCTTTTTCTTTGGCATTATATTTTCTAAAGAAAAAGATAATTATGAGAGTGTGGGAACGTAGAAGAAGTTGTTTCGGAATCTTTAGACAAAGTTTGGCAAAGCACCATTTTATCATCTTCAAATATTTATTTCATTTGAAGTCTTGCATTTTTTAACTAATACTATATATATATAGATATTAATATATAAAGTAAATTAAACTAAAATTAATCCATTTAAAATATTCTTTAACAATTAATTAATATGTCATGCGAAAAACATAAACTCTAGAAAATTCCATGACAAGGAAAGATGGTATCCAGCAAGTAATGGATAAACCTTCCTAAATGGCCCACCATTATGAAATTGCATAAAAAAATATCAGGTGATAATAATGATTGATTAGAAAATATTTTTGTTACATTTATTTAAAAAAAGAGATAATATATAAATATTTGAATATTTTTCTTTTATTGTTATAAATGTATGAATTATTAAAACCGTAAAATCATATAATCAAATTTTATTATCAAACAAAAATATTAATTTTTAAATTTTATCCAAAAAAATTATATACCATATGATCAAAAATATATAAAAAAACATGTTAACTCTATAAAATTTAAAATAACGTTTTTTGGATGGATGTAAATTTTTATATAATTATTCTACTTTTGTTTAGTGTATTTGATTCACCCAATTCCTCTCCAATTATAATTTCTAATCATATTCTTTAAAAATTCTAAAAAATCCATCTATTCCATCTCTTTTAAAATTTATTAAATAATAAGTTAAATTATATAATTATAAATATTTCTTTTATTTTAATTCAATTAAATTATTTCTTTTAAAAAAATCTAATTCTTAATATTTTTAACCTTTTTTAATTCAATTTTTTTTTAAATACAATTTTGCATTTTCAACCACCGATCCCGTTGATCTATGTGAATTGATGAAAGATCGTTTCGATCATAAAAAATATATGATCCTCCTAAAAATCAACTATAATTGGTTAAATTTAAAGTTTCAAGACTTTAAGTCTTTGTGTGAATACAATGTCACAATGTTTGAAATAATCTACAAAAGAGAATTATGTGACTAGAAAATAACAAAGCATGATAAAGTGAAGAAAATATTGTCTTTATTTCATACTAATAATGTTATTCTACAACAAAAATATCATATAAGCGAGTTCGCGAAGTATAAAGATTTGAGATAAACATTCCTTGATGCATAACAAAATAATGAGATCTTAATGAGAAACCACTTGATCCCCGAAACAAATTATAACGGTTGGCATGACCGCGGACGTGGATGAGGAAGTGGTCGAGTCCGAGGTCATGGTTGCAATCATGTTCGTGGACGAGAAAGAGACCGAGATTTTCAGCCACTTTCGTCAAGATATAAAGAAAACGGAGTGTAATAAAAACAAAAATGAAGGTGAAAATAAAAGACGACGAGAAACCATTTATTATTGATACGGTACCTCGTTGACTTGTATCGGTAATAGATTTGTTGAACGTCAAGACACCCCGTTGATTTAACAACGGTAATAACAGAAGAACAAAGGGAAAAATGTTCAAATTAACTTTGTTTGTGTAATAATGAATGTGATGGAATTCATTTGGATGTCACAAATTTCTTTGACCAATGGTAATTGACTAGTGAAACAAAATAAAAATCATCATCTATTTTTTTATTGCCTTGTTATTTTAAGAATGTTATTTATTTTTTATATTTTGAAATATGTTTGTTTTGAAAGTTTGGCGTGCTTTTCATAGTTTTTGTTTGTTATAATATCTATGTTATACATTTTTTTTTACTTTGTAGGTACATTTGTATATTTCTCATTGATAAAACTAGCACAATATGTTACAATGCAAGATCAATAATGAAGATATATGTTTAGCCAATAATATATGAAAATGCGAAAATAATTATGGGCTAAAGAATAACTAATTTTATTATATCTTAAAGGATAAAGTTTGGTATAAATGATACAGTAAGTCTCAAAGAAACTTAATGAGTTTCAAAAATCTATACTAAATCGGTATCATATAAAGACTACCAATGATGAAATTCGTGATCACAAAAATGAAATATATATAGAAAAATTATCAGATTTATCCCATGGATTATATTTCATAAACAAAAAAAGTATGGTTGAATCAAATGTCACATTAAAACTAAATATATCGGTGAGTTTAAGATTTGGCGTTATCAATTGGGTCACCATGGTTAAATAATTATGCGAATAATTGTGTAAAATTCTAGTGGTCAATCATTAAAAAATGAAAAGATACTTCAATCTCACGAGATCTCATGTATTGCTTGTACTCAAGAAAAATTGATAATAAAACCATCATCAGTCAAAGTTAGATATGAATCACCATTATTTTGGAACGCATATATGGAGATATATGTGGACCAATTCATTCATCTAGTAGACCATTTTGATATGTTCTGGTATTAATCGATACTTCAAGTTGATGGTCATATGGTTGCTTATTATCAACTCGCAATTTTCTTTGCTCAAATAACAAAACTACGAGCTCTACTCCCCAATTACCTTATTAAGAAAGTAAAGCTTGATGACATTGATGAATGCATTTCTCAAGCTTCCAATGGCTATTGTACATCGCTATGCATTAAGATTGAACATCAGGTACCACATTTCATATACAAAATGATATGAAATAGCCATTAATTAAACGTGTCCAATTTATTACTCGACCATTAATTATAACAAAACTCTCAACTCTTTCTTGGAGACATGCATGTCATTTTACATGTCGTGGCACTAATTTAAATAAAACCAAGTATTTACCAAAAATGTTTTCCAATGCAATTAGGAATGACCAAGAAACGAATATATATCATCTTCAAATATTTGGTTGTGCAATATATGTTCAGGTTGCTCCATCGCAATGGAAAAAAAATAACATACAAAGAAGATTGAGAATTAATGTTGGATATGAGCTGACCCGTGGATTGAACTTTTTTATACAATTAAATATAAATAATTTATAAAAATGCCTAAAAATCATAAATAATATAAATAAATGTCTAAAAATTCCAATAAAATATATAAAACTTTAGAACTTCAAAAATTTAAAATAGATAATAAAAACATAGATAAACCAAATAAAAGTCTAAAAATCCAAATAAAAATAATATTCAACTAAATATTTTGAAAGTTTAATCTTCAAAACATAATTCTCGTCTTCATTGATGACTTACAACTATATTTTGTTTTCCATAAAAAATATTGTAAATGTTATGTCATTATATTATGTATATAAATTATATATATATATATATTAAATATATAATTTTAGTCTAGCTCACGGCTTGACCCATTGTCCATATAGGCTAACCCATATGGGTTGACTAACATTTTGGCCCAACCCATGAGCCCACTTTTTATATGGGCTAAAAAACTCAATTCATCTCACATTTGTGCGGGTTAGGTCAAGGTCAATCCGCAGGTTTATGAACCACTTAGAGTCCCTATTAAAAATATCATACACATGCAAAAAATTGCAAATCGACTGTTCGATGGGTTTAATGAAACAACACGAATGATAAAATTTTATATTGATTGCAAATACACCCGCTAATATAGAAATGCCAAAAGGTCATGGGGTGAAAGAATTCTAAATGAATCTACAACATGTTTGAAGCATGGACGACCACTTGGTTTTAAAGATAAAAACCCTCAAAAAGAAAAAAATTGAAAAATATATTAATTCACAAATAATTGAGAACATACAAAAAGAAACAAGCTAGGAAACATATATTCTCCATGAAAATGATGAAAATAATATTGACCATACATAGAAAAATGTGATATCCACTAACTATATACATGATGAAAAAAAATTAAGAAGATGTGAAATAAATGATGATGATGAAATATTTTTTATATCCAAAGAAATTAAAAATGATAATGGCGGTGTCAGTATCATAATATCAAAAGAGACATGATTGGATAAAATGGAAAGAGACTAAAATTAGACTCATTAAATAAAACAAAAGTATTTAGATTCACTGTTCAAACTTCTTATACTGTTAAACCAGTTGGATGCAAGTCACAAGATATAAAGCACGTCTTGTAGCACGAGTTTTTCTTAGATACCAAAATTATTATGAGGAAATATATTCTCTTGTTATGAAAGAAATCACGTTCAGATATTTGATGAGTTTAACGACATCTAAAAGTTTAGAAATGTATCTTATGAATATGGTTGCAGCATTTCTATATAGATCGTTGGATAAATAAAATATATATGAAAAAATCATTGAAGGATTAAGAATGTTGAAAACATTAAACACAATGTCTAAAGCAATGTGTGCAATGAAATCATAACAATCTCTATATGGATTGAAATAATCTGGATATATGTGGTACAATCGTCTAAATAAGTATCTATTTAAAAAATGAATTTTGAATAACTATATCTATTTTGTGTATTTATACAAAAAAACATAACGTTTTATGATTATAGTTGTATGTCAATGATTTGAATATACTTGAGATTCTAAAAGAGAATGAAAATGCGAGAAATAATCTAAAAGAAAATTTTGAAATGAAAGACCATACATGGTTTTAAAATGTTTTAACATGGATAAGGCGATTAATCCATTAAGTACTCCAATGAATCTATAGATTTATGAATATTCAAAAAGATTCATTTCGACTTTGTGAAGACTTTGAAGAGATACCCATACCAGAAATAACATATATGGGTGCGATAGGGATCCTCTTGTACATGAAAAAATGTACACATCCTGATATAGTATTTGCTGCTAATCTATTGTCGCGATATATTTTTTCTTCTACACGTCGTCATTAGACAAAGACTAAACATATCTTTCGTTATTTACAAGAAACAATTAATTTAGTATTATTTTACTCTATAAGAATTCCAAACATGAGTTAATTTGTTTTGTATTATTTATTAGATCCTCGTAAAACTCGATCACAAATGGGATATGTTTTCACAATTGAAGGAACATCAATATTGTGTTGTTGGTAGAAACAAATATTAGTTGCAATATATTCAAATCATGTTGAAGTTATGAACTTGAATTCTTATTATTGATTCAATTGAGTGACGTACAAGATGTATATATAGGTACAAGGATTAGAAACCCTAATGAGCGTTAAATTACATATTTATCTCTTTCTCTTATATGCCCCCTCAAGATGGAGCACCATTGGTGATGCCAATCTTGTGACAAAGTGTAAGGAACGGTTGACGAGAGAGCGGTTTGGTGAGTAAATCCGCTAGTTGTTCAGACGAGTTGACGTGAGACACTCGTAGGATACCACTTTGCACTTGTTGACGAACAAAGTGGTAATCCAAGGCAAGATGCTTCATGCGAGAGTGAAATACGGGATTGGCACTCAAGTATGTTGCACCAATATTGTCATAGTATATTATCGGAGGCTCAGACGTAGAAATACCAAGTTCTGTCAGGAGAGACGTGATCCACAGAAGTTCGGCTGCTGTATCCGCTATAGAGCGATACTCTGCTTCCGTGGATGAGCGAGCGGTGAATTTCTGCTTCTTCGAAGACCATGAAATCGGATGGCTACCAAGGTAGACGATGTATGCCCCTGTAGAGATATACTCATCACGATCCCCCGCCCAATCTGCATCACTGAAGGCGTGGAGAGATGAAGTATTACCCGTGGAGAAGAAAATACCACGATCCCGTGTTCCAACCAAGAACCGAAGTACCCGTTTGAGAGCTTGTAGATGTTCTGTTGTCGGTGCATGCATGTACTGAGATAATCTGTTGACAACAAAACTGATATCCGGTCTTGTAAGTGTGAGGTATTGTAGACTGCCAACAAGAGTCCGATAGGTTGTGGGATCTTCTAATTTGTCGCCCGAGGACAAGGTAAGACGAGAGCTCGGAGCCATCAGGGTGGCAACGGATTTGGCATCGGAAAACTGAGCTTTGTCGAGAATATCATGCACGTATTTGCGTTGAGTGAGGAGAAACCAGAGGCAGTCTGTGTTGCTTCAATGCCAAGAAAATAAGATAGATCTCCCAAGTCTTTGATGGAGAAGCGAGTTCCGAGGGTGGTAGTGAATCGTTGAACTGCCGTGGTGTTACTTCCTGTGACCACAAGATCATCCACATAAACGAGAACATATATGGTTACCTCAGAATTGCGGAGAATGAATAATGATGCGTCGGCAAGAGAGTTAACAAATCCTTGGTCGAGGTGAAACTCGCGGAGTTCTGAATACCACGCCCGGGGAGCTTGTTTAAGACCATAGAGCGCTTTGCGAAGTTTGCAAATGTGGTGAGGACGATCATGATCAACAAA
>CM071865.1:188042-361790 GCA_036759665.1 Gynandropsis gynandra | reverse complement strand
TCCTTAGCTCTTGTTTGCATAGGATGAATATTGCCACGAACAATAGGTGCATTCGCCGTAGGGGCAGTGACGTCCGTAGCTGAGCGATCTGAAATAGAGGCCACGTCCGGTGAAGCATGAGATGTGGACATGTCCGGTGAAGGATCTGTTGCAGGAGTGACGGAAGAGGACGGTGTCAAGAGCGGCCTAGGACCCGAGGGAACAACAGAAACTGGTGGTGACCATAGGGAGTTAGGCGGATTTGGAGCCGAGGAGGTGGAACCGAAAAACAGAGAGTAGTTTGAGTAAGGAAAGACAGTTTCGTGGAGTGGGATCAGGCAGAAGTAGGCACTTTGGGTGGTGGAGTATCCTAGGAACACACACGGTTTAGAACGAGGTGAGAGTTTGTGGGTGGAGTAAGGACGAAGCCATAGATAGCATAGACAACCGAAAGTCTGAAGTTTAAGATAGTTCGGGAAGGTGCCTAGAAGTTTAGTGTATGCGCTGTCATAGGAGAGAACAAGAGTGAGTAAGTGGTTAATGAGGTAGACCGCAATTGGGAAAGCATAGGTCCAAAAGGAGGCGGGAAGTGAGGCGTGTAAAAGGAGGGAAAGACATGTTTCAACAATGTGACGGTGACGACGTTCAGATATACCGTTGTGTTCAGGAGTATGAGGTGGGGTGGTATGATGAGAGATGTCGTGAGTAGTGAGAAAAGAGGCTAGGGCAATGTACTCACCACCATTATCGGTATAGAGAGTACGGATGAAGGTTTGGAACTGTTTTTCAACAAGGGATTTAAACTTGATAAAAATGTCTCGAACTTGATATTTGTGTTTGAGAGGATAAAGTCATGTGTAGCGGGTGAAGTGATCAACAAAAATGACATAATATTTGAAACCATCAACAGAGATGATTGGTGATGTCCAAACATCGGAGAAGATGATTTCAAGAGGATTAAAGGTTGTAATGGTAGATTCATGAAATGGTAACTTGTGGCTTTATTGGTTGAGCAAGAATTGCATAACAAGGACGAACATGACATAGACAACGGTAAAGAATTCTTAGAAACGACATGCTTTAAAATGGAAAATGAAGGATGACCTAAGCGAAAATGCCACTCGGACAAAGCGGTCTTGACACTATGGAGAGCCACAATTTGAGGGGTGGAAGACTTGGGAATCGGCCGCTCATAGACACTATCTTTAGACTTTCCGTGAAGTAGATGCTCCCCCGTTTTTAGATCCTTCACCTGAAAATGATCATCAAAAAATTCCACGGAAACTGCATTAGTCCGACATAATTGTTGAATGGAGATAAGGTTCGTATTCATCGTAGGTACACATAAGACATGATCAAGGTGAAGGTATGAATCACGTGATGAGCTAGGGATAGAGAAAAGCCAATATGGGTGATGGGCAAAGAAGAGCCATCACCGATTACCACTTCTTCACCACCCTTGTACGAAGAATGTAGTGACAAATTTTGAAGATCCGACGTGATATGATGAGAGGCGCCGCTGTCAAGAAGCCACTGTTCCGGTTCATATGTCGTGAGGGTTGTGTTGTGAGCGCGCGGCTTCCAAGGACGCGGCGAGGGAGTCCAATGCGGTGAGGGAACATGAGCAGAATTCTGACTTCCATGAGGGGCAGACGGCTGTGGACACCGACGGGCGCTGTGTCCATAGATCCCACACAATTGACAGCGACCTTGATACCCTGAAGATGATCGGTTGTCATTTCGTCGCCAATGAGAGGAACCGTGCTGCCTGTTGTATTGTTTCGGGCGAGTATTGGCAGCGAGAGCAGTGACAGGCGGCGAGAAATGCAGGGGAGTGGATTGAAGTAGTTTTGCTTCATGATTGAGGAGTTTTCATGAAGTTCCTCGATCGGAATTATGCTGTCTCGAGCATTCACAGCATCCACAATAGGCTTGTAGTCTTCCAGCAATCCATCGAGGATGTATTGCAGTAGATCTTCAGCATCAAGTGGCTTTCCTAGGAGCGTCAATTCATTCGCTTTGTTGATAATGGTGCGCATGTAATCGTCTATGGGTTGAGATCCTTTTGAGCTTCGCTTCAGTTGCTCCTTCAGTTGAAGGATATGCCCCCTTGATGCCTTGCCATACGTTTGAGCAAGGAGGACTCAGGCCTCTCGCACAGACGAGACCCGAGCCACCATCGGCTGTAGAGGGGGAGAGATGGCACCGAGGATTGTAGAAAACAGGAGGCGGTCTTGCTGTTTGTATGGGGAAAAAGCCGAATTTGGATGGGCAATGCCATCGGCAAGGAGGGTAGCTTCAGGAACGACGGAATCAGTTTGGAGAAAACAATCCAACCGATAACCCTCGAGTAGAGCACGGATCTGAATACTCCATATCAAGTAATTGGAGGAGGTAAGTTTGGTCACATTCGACATATTGACCGTGAGAAGAGTGCCATTAGGCTCGTGGGGATTGAACGCCGGAGTGACGTCGGTGAACTGAGCGGTTCGGGGACAGGGTAGGGTTGGCCGACGGCGGTTCGGTGAAGAAAGAGGACCGACGGCGGCTGAAAGGGAAAGAAAAGTAGGTTGGTCGGCGGCGGAAAAAAAAATTTAGACGTAAGTCTTTAGTGGCTCTGATACCATATGAACTTGTATTCTTATTATTGATTCAATTGAGTGACGTACAAGATGTATATAGGTACAAGGATTAGAAACCCTAATGAGCGTTAAATTACATATTTATCCCTTTCTCTTATAGAAGTAATTACATTTGATGAAGCAAACAGGGAGTGGATATGACTTAGAGGCCACATATTATAAATATGTGGATTATTGACTAATATCAAGCCAACGATATTACATAAAGAAAATATCGTATGTATTGCTCAAATGAATGAAAGATGCATCAAAAGCAACGTAACGAATATATATCCATTCGAAAATTTTCTCATGTACTCAAAAACTCGAAAAAAAAATATATATATTTATTACACCCTATCAAACAAAAATATAATTAATTTATTCACAAAAAATTCACATTCAAAATATCAAGATGTGTCATTTGTGAAATGTAAAAAAAAACAAACGGTTGATATATAAGAAAAAAGTGTTCTGATTGTATTTTTTTTCTCATCGTCACAGTTTTTGTACAAAGATTTTTTCTATATAAATTTTTTAAGGAAACCATCAATATATATTTAAAGATGAATATTGTAAAATGTAGAATGTCTTGTGTCTATAAACATTGAAACTTTCTTAAAATTGAAAACTGTTTATATTATTTACCTATATATATATTATATTTATATTATATCATATAAATATATATTGTCATAATATATATATTATCATAACACATATGAATTACATTATATATATGCTATATACATGTTCTATATATATTATATGTATATAACGATGCATACGACACATAAATAATTATATTATTATATACCATATAATATACATATACTTATATATCGTAGATATAGTTATGTTGATATAATATACATATATACACCTACGCTATGCATGTATATATATATACGTATAATTGTTTTTAACTATGAATATATTTTAAACATGGGGTAAGGATTTCTTTAATTAAAAATAGAAATGTGTTAGTAAATTTTCATATCTTTTTCAAAAAATAAAATATAATTGTCTCAATTTCGAAAGGTGTACTGCTGTCATATCATATCTATGGACACACTTTTACAAAGTTGACCTTTATTTTGTTTTCTTGAAATTTATAATAATTTAAGTTATAGAATAAACAAATATGATAAATAAAAGAAAGAGATAAAATAAAAAATATATAAAATGTGAAAAAAAACATATGAGAGAAGGAAATATCATTTCAACCATAAAAATTTTGCATAAATATAAACAAAATATCTCGTACAAATAAATCATATTTACATTGATATAATATAAATAAATTTTGATAACAAATATAAAAATATTTAAATGTGAGGATAAAAAAGAGTTAATTTTCAATTTAAAAATTTATTAAACTTAATATTAGTATTACGCCCGTTAAAAGCCTCTTGTAAATTGTATATTATGTCTTATAAAACCTTTATTAGTTAAAATTGGAAATTAAAAAAAAATCTTAACGAAAGAAAGAAAATGTATAATTTTAATTTTAATTATATGGATCACCCATTTAATAATCAAGTAAATATGTACTTACTCATAATCAATATATCGTACTTTATAATATACACAATGTATATTGGTGAATTGGTACATTTATTTTACAATAATGGAGTTGGTAATGATATACACAATGTTGTACATTAATTATATATGATGTATAATTATTATAGTACAATAATGGATGGTACTTTATAACCAGAAAATTATAATATCCCGAAGATAATATAGAAATCTTTTAGACATTTATTTTATAAAAACATTTAAAATATTTTCCCATAATTGTTGAAAATGAAGAATTTTAAATCAAATAACGTAAATCAAAAATAAATCTTTAGTATCATCGTTCTATTTGTTAAAAATCATTGTCAGAACTATTTAATCATAAAGTTTTTATTTTATGAACATATATTTTGAAAATTTTATACCAAATATATATTCAGGATCGAATATTTACATAATTATAAATTTTTAGAATTAATATTTTTAAATATATATCTTTTGGGGTCCAATATATACAAATCAATTGATTTTTAAGTTCAAATATATATAAATACAAAATAATTTTCTTCTGTAACATTTTAAAAATATAAAACGATATTCATTAGAGTAAAACTTATGCATAATAAAAAAATAAAATAGGCTATAGTTTTTATTATATATAGGATCCATATAAATTAAGATATAATAATTATCAAAATATAAAATATACGTTAACATATCTCAAGAGTAGGGCTAGACAAATAACGAATATCCACGAATATCTGATTATTTGTATTTGTATTTGTTTTCGAAAAATAACTGAATTTACTATTTATATTTGTATTTATAAACTCGAATATTTGAAAATACGAATATCCATCGGATATACGAATATCTGACGGATATACATATCAGTATCCAAATTTAAATTTTTTAATGTAAAAACATAAAAAAATAAAAAAAAATCAATTATCACAAAATATAATCTAAAAATATAATTAAATCACACAAAAAATACAAATATATAACATAAATAAAATAAAACATCAAATCTTCACATCCATCTCTAAATCAGTTATTTAAATTTAGTTTTGTTGATAACTCTACTAATATCGTCAATTCACATAAACAAATTGTTAGATTATCAAATCAATACTTTAAAATAAAACTCGTATATAAAAGTTATATATTTAATGAGTTATATTTTTTCTATATCTTGCAATTTTTCTATAATATCATCTAATCCGTTTGGATTAGAATCCAATTTAATACAAATTAAAGCTTCAACAATATTAGTTATTTTAATATATTTGATAATTTTAGTTTATCAATCATAAATATATTACATATTTGTCTATATATATAATGAGTGTTAAAACAAAATTAATAATACTTTTTATTTGCGATTTGATCATTAAAATCAATTTTTGTCATATATGTATCTATATATTAATAAATTATCTATTTAATATTTACATATACAAATAGTTCGGATAATTGTGTCTATTATTTGTATTTATATTTGTATTTGTCGAATATATGATTTCTAATATTTATATTTGTATCAGTGGATATTCGAATTTTCTGTTCGAACACGAATTGGATACGAATACTTCGAATATTTTGCTCAGCCTTACTTAAGAATTAGGATTAACTTTTTTTTATTTTATTTAATATCGAATAATGTTAAAATAGATATCATAATAATATATCATGAAATATTATATGATAAAATAAATTGAAATGATGAAAAAAAATAATTGATACGATAAAACATAAGAAGAAAACATCTAATTCCTAATATTTTCATGTGTATCTAATACAAATGATATATATCTATTAATAGATTTAAAAATGGAAAATAAATTATAATTATGTTAAAATAAATATGAATTAAGTTTGAGAATAAATATGAAATAAATGAAAAATAATATAATGATACATAAGACTCAATTGAAAATTTGAAAACCATTAGAATTAATACTATTTTCCTAATTTTTTTAAAAATATATCTTTGCCTATCTTTTTATTCATTAATAAAAAACAAATTAAAAATGGAGGTAGGCGAATTAACACTGTTTTAAAGATGCCAACTTTTTTATTTTAGTCACAAAGATAAGGTACCTACTTTAATATCCAAATAAATAAATAAATAAATAAAAAGTCAATTTTCTTCAAATAGTCTCTATATAAATGTGAAGGAAAAGAAAACACTTCACAAAGAAAAAAAAAAGACTGAAACAAATTATAAAAAAAACAGCTTGTGAGAAAGTATTTGTCTCAGTTTCAGACATGAAGAATTTATTGATCATCTTCTTGCTCCTCAGCTTTCTTCTGGTACTAATATAAATCTCACCTCTTAATAATATATTTATTATCATTATTATTATTATTATTATTATTATTATTATTATTAAGACATGTAATGTTTTCAAGTTTTCGATTCATAAATAACTAAAAAAATCACATATATCTAGAACCCAATAAATATATGGAACTGATGTTTTTATATTGACAAGTTTTAATAATGTTATATAAAAAACATCATTTCTATAATTACCTAAAAAACTCCATCGCATATATATAACGAAAAAGTCATTAATACTCAGAAATACCAATATATTTATATTTATATATATATAAATATTGTTTTATTTTTACGAATTTAATCAGATTGGCGAAGGATCGAGAAGAGAAACAGAAAAGTATTGGAAGAAAGAGATGAAGAAAGAAGAAATGCCTGAACCCATCAAAGAGCTTTTGAATAATCCTTTTCGGACAGAACAGGAAAAGTTTATTCATCACTTCAACGCCAAATCCGTTGCTATTATTTACCACAAGCCCGATGATTAATTTATTTATTTATTTATTTCACACATTAATATATTATATATATATATAACATATGCATATATATTCTCGTATTGCATGATGTCTTTGTGGGTATGTTTTGAATAAGTAAACACTCCTTGGAATCGAAAAGATCAATGTTGATGTATTTATCATTTTGTGGTTTTTTCTTTTATATATATATAATTTTTAAATCTGGATTTATGAGGTATTTCTATCTCCCATTTCTATATATTTTATTCTATATATGAACGATACTTTATGTTTGTTTTTTGTTGTCTTGATAATTTCTCAAACAATTGCTTTATAAATGTGGGTTTACAATATATGTTTTTATGCCACTATTAACATATTTTTAAATATTAGTTCAAATCATATTTAATCAGTGCATTACATAATAATAAAGAGAAAAAAACTAAAAGATATTCTCCTCTTAGACCTTGTTGTGTTTCAAATTTCAACCTCTTTTGAAATTTGATCATGTAGAGAAGATTCGAAGAAAGTCCCCAAACTGCTCATACGTTCTGATGAATTTTATTTCAATTTACTTTTTTCTGTATATTCTCGAATAAGATGAAATATCGTATCAACGTGTTTACTTCGATTGTGATGCATTAGATTTTTTTATCAACGAAATGGTGGACTTGTTGTCCACATGCAACATCCATTTACTTACATCAAAGTTCATAAATTAGCTAATAATCGAGCCAACTATACGGCTTGACAAATGCCCGTTACAACAATAATACACTCAACTTCACAAGCCGGCACATTTTGTTTTATAAACTAACAGCTGATAGGATTATCTCCAAGGAAAAAGATGATCTCAAAATTGCTCTTTCTAGTGTCGACGTCATCAACAAGATCACTGTCATAAAAACCTCTGAGCCTTGGATCTTCTCCCTTCTTCCTCGCATAAAATAGGCTCAACTTGTTGTTTCAGCAATATACCACAATATATGCTTCACCGCTCCAAGATGGTCCTCTCGTGGCTCTTCCATGAAATGGGTTACATATCTGATTGAAAAAACGAGATCTAGACGAGTGTAAACCAAATAATAGAGACTTTCCACAATGCTTTGATACATGGTTGTATCCACAAGTGAATTTGTGCTCGTTTTGCTCAACTTTGCATGTGGTTCCATTGGTACCTGACAAGGGTTACTATCTATCATTCTTCCCTTCTCCAGAATCGTGGTTGCGTATACTCTTTGGTTGAGCGATATACCATCATCCTCATTTACTTTAATCTCAATATAGTAGTGTAGTAGTCCTAATCACTCATTTTAAACAATTTAGGCATTTCCTTCTTGAACGTCAGGCATTTCCTTCTTGAACGTCATAATGTTTTTGCAGTTGGGACCAGTGATTACCAAATCATCAACGTACACACCCAACATAAGTCTCTCGATTCCGTCCCCTCGAGTGTAGATGGCATGTTTTGATGGACACTTCTTAAACCCCAAAAATATCATCTTCTCATCCAGCTTCTGGTTCCAAGCTCGTAGAGCCTAATGAAGACCGTACAAGGCTTTGTGAAGCTTGACACTTTGTGTCCATTCCTCTTTTCAACAAAACCAATGGTTGCTTTACTTAGACCTCTTCTTGAATATCCTCGTTGATGTTCATATGATGGATTTTCCACCCTTCATGTGACACTAATGCAAGAAGAAGACATACAACTTTCATACGTGCCACTGGTGCAAATACTTTGTCATAGTCAATGCCATGGTTCACAACGAGCCTCGCTTTGTATCATGCCATCGTGTCATGCTCATCCTTTTTTTAACCTTGGACACCCACTTTAGACCAATTGCTCGTTGTCTTTGAGGTAGATAAATGAGTCTTCAAATGTGATTCTTTTCGTTCGTCCATAGCTCCTCCATTATCGCCTTTTCCAACTTGAATTCCTTTCAACTTTAACTTCCGACCCGTTGGGAACGAGACCTACCAACCCATCTGACATTGTTGTAGGTGGGGTAGTAGCGCTAGTTGGTTTCGTCCTCTCCGAATCGTTACGTCAGATTCCATTTCAAATGGGTCGTCATCTCATTTTTCCTTGTTGCTCCTTTCCATTGTGCAAATTTATCGAACACCACATCTCGTGTTACGTGAACACGTTTCGTATTAGAATCATAAGCTCAGTAAGTTTTCGACCCTCACTCGTATTCAACAAAAATCATCAGACGACTTATGTACTCTAGCTTCTTTAGATTCAGTGTTGTTATCTTCACGTAATCAATACACCCGAAAATACAAACATGATGGACTATTGATTTCCTTCCGTAACAAGCCACATAAAATGTCATGCCTTCAACACTCGGTTCAAGACGTAAATTGTTGTAGTAACCATCTTGCCCGAAAACCATCCAGAGAAATTTTTTGCCTTTAGAATATTGTGTGTCGTTCCTACCACCATAGAGTTTCATCTTTCTACCACACCACTTTATTGTGAGGAATATGGTGCAATGAGTTAACGTCATACATCGCGTTCTACACAATGCTCGACGAATTCTGCTGAATTGAACTCTCCTCTTTGATTTAACACACGTTACTAGAGACCACCCTAATAATTTGTTTGTGTTAGCATCATACACCAATATGTTGAATCTCTATTTAACTACTCATTCGATTATAGTAGTTTCACCATCGTAGAAGATTTCTATATTACCGATCGTGACGTGGCAGAGTCACCGACTCGATATATATCTCGAATCCACGAAAATTTACTCAAATCTGTGAGTTTGGGTTTTGATTCGGATAATAAAATTTCATTACCCGTGGGTTCAGATTCGAATTTGGGTAATGAAATTTCATTATCCGAACCAAAACCCAAACCCGCAGATTCAAGTAAATTTTCGCGGATTCGGAATATATATCGAGTCGGGACGGATTTTTCGGATAATTTGTCCACCCGTATCCTATCTACCATATTACTGTAAAATGTTTTGGAATAACATGGAAAATCTGTAAAATCTTTTTTATTCTATTTCAATCCAAATTAAAGATTGCAATGACAAAAGACCAATCACAATATTTATCTTATCTTTTGAAGATTTTAATCTTGGGATAAACCCAAAAAAACCTGAAAATTAGCTTTTAATAAAATTAAACCTTCTACTTTTAACTCTATATTAAAACCCCTAAACTATACTTTTAAGCAAAAAAAAACTATGAAAATTTGTCATGTTTTTTTTTTGCTCAAAAAACATAGTTTAGGGGTTTTAATATAGAGTTAAAAGTATAAATTGCGGTCATGCGAGATGAATTACACAAACGAAATGAATTACAAATAGCAAATGAAAATACACAAACGAAATCATCTTTACGATTCTCAAACAATTTCGGTCATGCGAGATGAATTACAAATAGCAAATGAAAGATAAACCAAGTCGATTGAAATAATTGAATTCGCCTAATTTTCAACAAAACAACAAAACTTCAGAATTTCAAATCTCTATATTATATAAAAATATAAATTTGACTGTAAAAAAAAAAAGAAAAATACACAAACGAAATCATCTTTACGTTCTCAAACAATTTCGGTCATGCGAGATGAATTACAAATAGCAAATGAAAACATCATAGAAAGATCCAAATCATAAGAATAAGGTATCATAAATTTGTAAAATCATTGAGAAAACGACATAAAAGTTTCCGACAACTTGTATCAGTCGACCAAATCATAAGAATAATTACACAACAGAAATCACGAGGCCAAGATTGGCAAATCATAAGACATCACGGGACCAAATCTAATCTAAGAAAATGAGGAAATTAAGTGAGAAAGAGCAATTACAAACCTGTAAAGTAAAAAGCCGTTCTTCAAACTGTACTTCCTTGGTCAAGAAGTCAGCCCCCATAGTCGCTTTATACTGGTTACTGAATTTTTTATTTACATATCTGAAGGCATGGTGTTAAAGCTAAACAATATAGCTAACTCAATTAGCTCAAAAGAATCAACTACTAGCCAGAAATTATCATATCCGCGTATGGAACAACAAACGATTAGTGTCCATATCTATATATGCGCATGGAACAACAAACGATTAGGGTCCATATCTATATATGCGCATGGAACAACAAACGATTAGGGTCCATATATATCTATATCCACGTATGGAAGAACAAACGATTAGGGTCCATATCTATATCCATGTATGGAAGAGCAAACGATTAGTGTCCATATCTATATCCGTGTATGGACGAGCAAACGATTAGGGTCCATATCTATATCCGCGTATGGACGAACAAACGATTAGGGTCCATATCTAAATCCACGTATGGAACAACAAACGATTAGGGTTCATATCTATATCCACTTTAATATACTCTTACATCTAACATATAAAGGATACTGATTCATCAAAGAAGTCTTTCCTACTCTGCAAAAAGACAAGTCAGAACAACACAAATGAGTCTCCATTGAATAATCAGAACAAAAGATCATCTACAATGGATATATCGGCAGCTCATTCAGAATTTAATCATCAATTGATCTTGTATATTAAGACATATCCATCCTCACTTAGAAGAAAATAGAATCTAAGCAAAAAGAAATCTCAATTAAATGCTGAGACAACAAGGAAAATACTCCTCAGAAAGTTTTCTCATTCTCATCGAAAGGATAATAATCTCGAACATCAGATGATGATTTCAGCATCATTAGTGCAAATCGGACAAATAAATCCCATGATAGCTAACAGGTGTTCTTCCCCTAATCGACCGACCACTAAGGAAGCATCGAGCAAAAACCCTAACATTTAAACAATCAAATAGATCGAACTTATGGTACAGCTTACTCTCAAGTTATATTACAATCTAATTTAAGAAGACAACAGTATCAACATCTTCAATTTTTCAAAATTTCATTGTAAAATCTGAAGTAAAAGTGCAAAAAGTACACCAAAATTCCTCCCAAATCCCCATAAAAAAAGCTAATAAATCTTAAGTTACCAATAAATCCGAATAAACTACATAATCCAGTAAACGGGATATTAAGCAACGAATAAATCAAAAGAAAACAAGGAAAGTCAAATCCAGCAGCAATCAAGTCAGTATAATGTTTCACCAACGAATATTCCAAACAGATCGAATTTAAACAACGAAAATTCCACATAATTCTCCGAAATCCGATCTCAAAAACACATAGGAACTCATCAAAAACACCAAAGCAATCGTCACAAGCAGATACATACACAGACTGCAACACATATACAGAGAAAAAGAGCATCTCCGATGAAAACTGACCCGCTATCGCCGAGTATGATAACTTTGAGGAGAGTTCGTCTACGAGACGGCATCGAATCAGAGAGAGATTGAACGATGAACGGATCTAAAGAGAGATTGAAGAAACTCTTCGATTTTTCTGGAAGCAGTCTGTTCTTTTTGTTTTCTATTGCTTCCTCTCTTTTTTTTAATTAAATTAAATTTAAATTGAATTGGTTCCATTTTTTATTAAATTAAATCTATATATTAAAAAGGCAAGCAAATGTTTGTTTCTGAGGCATTCTGCTTTCTGGTGCCTCCACGTCATTGTGCCCATTTAATTTAATTGACCCACGATTTCAACGTCACCGTTCCTAACTCTTCCACCCACGTTCTATCATCCTTTAACTCTTCTCACTTCGTCTTCTCTCGCCAGTTTTTTTTTCCTTCAGAAATTTAATCCAAGGCTACGGTGAAGGTTGACGAAACGAATCCGATTCAGCCTTGGAAGACGCAGAAGATACTGGAGCAGAGAAGAGGAAGAGAGGACGAAGAAGAGATTGGAGGGTGCTATGAAGAAATCGGATGGGCCGAAAGCTAATCGAATTAGATCGGAAAACCGGCATCGGCTCGATTATGCTCTCACTTTTCAGATTCATTTTATTTTGCATTCAGAACCCAAACCCTAATGAACTTGATCTCTGGGAATCATTTGGGTCCGAGGGAGAGACCTTCGCTGCCAAAGAAGCGGTGACGGCGGAGGGAAGCGGAAGGAGAGGCGGCGAAATGGAGGGATTGTGCGGCGGCGCATTCGAGGAGGAGAATTGGGCGCGTGGATGCGATTGACAACTGGTAAATCCCGATCTCTCTGTTCTCTTTATGTTTCCTTTGGCCTGATGAAGCTTTGATTGAGGATTGAACGGCGTTTTGCTATCTGATTCTTGTTTCGGAATAATGGGTTCATGTTGTTTTTCTCTATGTGATCGGATTATCAGCCATAAGTGAGATTTTGATGATCCTTATTTCTGTGGATATCGTTTTTGCAAGCCCATTTGTTGGATTCTTCTTCTTCGATAAAGGAAGGATTGTATGATCATGTATATTATATATATATATATATTGAAACTGAAAGCTATGAGGTTTATATATATGGGAACATGGGTCATTTATATATGTGGGAAAATGGGTCATTTCATTTGTATTTCATATGATAGTTTATTATTGGTGTGTGATTGATGTAAGAGCTTCATGAATGTTGTTTGATGTCATGACACCTGTGCCTGTCTCGGTTTTTATGTATAGTTGGTTCTGTAGGTGGAATGACTTTGATACTGTTAGATACATAGACGCCCTTAGTTCTTTCTGTGCTTTTGTTTGCTGGTTGGTTCATAAGAACTTGAACATGTTGATGATTAGTAATTTACCCACGTTATACTGGTTTATTATTTGTGGATGTTAAACAATTCATAACATGATATTTTTTTTAAAACAGGTCAGGAAGATTGGCAGAGTTGCGAGGGCCATTGCCATAATGAGCCACCCTATTCCAAACACCAATGAATCTCACTCAGTGCAGATCATCCTTCCCCAGAAGCAGTTGGGTCGCAAATCAGATATGTGAGTGCTCTTAGTTTTACTTTTTTTTGTTGGGTCTACCGAGAGATGGGAATGAGTGAAAGTGACAGAGAGAGTGAGATGAAAGTTTTGTTTGCCAGGTTATCTAGGTGTGTTTGTCACTGTGTAGACACGTGGATTTGAGCTTGCTGAAAGATCTTTGTAGAGTTAGAGATCTAAGATTTTTGTTACAAGGTGTGGAACTTGTGTGAATGGGTGGGTTTTGTTTCTTGGCTCATGAAGCATTTTGCTTTATCCAGAGGTTGACAGGGTGTTTATGCTCAGATATGAATTGTTTTGTGCTCTAATGTGATTCCAATACTATCTACATGTATGTTTTCTGCTGCTCATATTCGCATAACGTTGCTCCTAAGGGCAAATTCATTGCATTTGTATCAACAGATGCAGAGACTGATAACCCTCAAACAGAGCTCAAGCCTGGGATTGATCTTCTGGGTCCCGTGGATGAGATATTCTTTGACATCCATGACAGATACGAGCCTGTCAATGAACCCTCATTGGACAACTGCTTTATATCCAAGACAATTTGTGTGAGGTTAGGAGCAGAGGATGCGTAGATGAAGGGCTTAGCAAAGGAAATGGTGGGGAAGAAGAGAGGGAGAGATAGGGAGGTGAAGGTGTGAAAGTGTATATGGAGGAAGAAGTATGCTTTTCTTGTGGGAGAGGCAAACTTCTCTTGGGGGTTTTGAGGGTCAAAAGTGGATTTTGTAGTGCCACGTGGAATACATGTGCTGACAAGAAGGAAGGGTTGCTGCAGTACTACAAGCCAAAGGCAACTCAGCTTTGGTCTCTCTCTCATGGGTACTGCTGCCTGAGTGGGTCTCTCTTTTACGCAAATTTTATACATTGACTATAGTACAATTAAAAACCCACAAGTTAGGTATACAGAATCTTAATTACATTTATATATATGATTCCAAGAAGAATACATGGTGCAGTTTCTTTGTAAACCTATAACTATCCTGGAATAATTTATGGTACAATTTCTTTGAATCAGACATTAGCATATTTTCATTAAATATGATTTACAACCTCCTTCACTCACCTTTGTTATATATAACTATTAAAATGTTTTAATCTTTTTCATTGAACTCCTGCATAACATTTATATACATTTTAAAAATTGCAATGATATATCTTCCCGCGCATCGCGCGGGTATACACCTAGTTAAATTAAATTTAAATTGAATTGGATCCTTTTTTTAATACAAATTATTCGGTTTCGTTTTAGATACTTACGGTAGGAGTATTTCGTGTCATCCAGGGGTGTAATTCGGGCCAGCCTGGCCCGAGCCCGTTTTGGTACGGTGTTTTCGGGCTCGGTCCGGCGGTTTGGCGGATTTTGGACAGTTCACGGACTAATGTAAAAAACGTATCTAAAATGTCTTTTTATTAATTAAAGTATTCTGAATTACATTAAAAACGTTACGAAATACTTAAATTGTCAAACTAATATAAAAATAGAAACATTAGATAATCAAAAGAAACATCAAATTCTGAAACTTCAACATTCAAACATATGAACTTGCATATCTTCCTCCGTTGTAGCTATTGTCGTGGTGGCAACGCTAGAAGAAGTAGCCAAGTTAGCAGTACATGTAATTGTTTAACAAAACAATGAATAAATGATATGAAAATCAAATAATAAACGATATGAAAATCAAATAATAAGTAGATACTTACCAACTTCGGAATAACCAAACAGCCATGAACGAACACAAATTAACGCCTGAACATTAGAAGCCAACAAACAGTTTCGATATTTGTTAAGCACCCTCGAACCAGCACTAAATGAAGACTCGGAAGCAACCGCGGTAATAGGAATGCTTAAAATATCGGACGTCATTAACGATTATTCTTTACCATACATTTCAGACTTCCAAAAATGCAAGACATCCAAATCCGAATTAGTAGTATTTATACTAATCAAATGTGCCCAAACATCAGACCTTTTCCTTTTGTTAGAACACTTACTTGAGGAGTGGGTTGATCGTCTCCGTCGTCATGATCTTCTACCGTTTGTTGAGCATGATCATCTATTGTTTGCTCATCTATCGTTTGCTCAGCATGACGAAAGTTATCGTCCATTTGCAATCTGCAATAAAAATATTATCAAATCCTAATTTTACAGATTTCAATCCTAATTTTACTAACACCATCATATTACAGATTCAATACCTAATTTTCCTAACACAATCGACAAACGAGTGAAATGATTCAATGACTAATTTTCCTAATCTGTACTTCCTAACAATTCCTAATTTTCCTAATCTATAATTCCTAACAATTCCTAATTTTCCAGACACACACAAACTAACAATTCCTAGTTTTCCAGACACAAACTAACTAACGAGTGAATACACGAGTGAATATACCTTCTGGATGAGGACTCACGGTAACACGGGCGGTGAGGGGACCAACGGAGGGAGGGAGAGGACCGACGGAGGGAGGCAGAGGCAAAGTCAAATGAGTGTCGGGCAGGGAGGGGACCGACGGAGGCGCGCGTGACGAAGGACAGAAGCTCGAGCGGCAAAGAAACGACGGAAAAACGATGGAGAGGCAAAGAGCTCGGCGGAAAAACGATGGAGAGGCAACCTTAATGTTCGAAACGGCGGCAAAACGGCGGCAAAGAGCTCGGCTCGACGGAAAACAGAAACAAAGAGACAAGGCAACCCTAATGTTCGAAACATAAACAGAGAGGAGAGGCCAAAAACTCGATTTTTGGTTTTGCTATCGCAAAACCCTAATGTTCGATCGGGCGGCCCGAAGTCCGACAGGTCGGGCTCTAAAATAACGGGCTTTTCAGTTGGCCCGAGCCCGAAGGCCCGGTTCCATTCGGGCTATAAAATTAACGGCCCGAGCCCACGTATTTTCGAGCGGGCTTCAGGTGGGCCTGCGGGCTCGGGCCATTTTTGACACTCCCCTCATCCAGTTTAATTCGATCTGAAAATCGATACATATTTAATATAAGATATTCACTAAATCTATTTAAATTCAAATCGATCTGAAAAACTGATATTTAATATGTTATTTATAAAATCCATTTAAATTTAAACTCAAAATCATTTGAAATGAATGGTTGGAATGTAGAATATTGATAAAATATTCGAAATATTTGTATCCGATTCGTATTCGAATCAATAATTCAAATATCTACTAACATAAATATAATGTAAATATTAAAATTTAAATATTCGATAAATATAAATAAAAAAAGATAAATTCAATTATTCGAATTATTTATATCCAAAAATATAAAAAATATTATTAATTTTATTTAAACAATTATTATATATATAAACAGCCAATTCCCCCTCATCTTACAAAATCCATCCGATTCCCCCTCAACTATACCAAGTCACTCAATTCCCCATCCGTTATACAACCAGTATAACTCTGTTAACCGACCCGATTTTGACCTGATTTGATCCGAATCAAATACCCAATTTGACCGTATTATAACCGATTTTTAACCCAATTTCGACAATTTTTAAACCCAATTTCACTCAATTTTAACCCGATTTTACCATAACCCAATTTCACCCAAATTAACCCGATTTCATCAAATTTAATCCGATTTCCACCCAAATTTAACACGATTTCACCTAAATTTATCCAATTTTAACCCAATTTCACCTAAATTAACCCGATTATCGCCCAAATTTAACCAAATTTAACCCAATTTAACCGATTTACTCACTTTTAACCCGATTTACTCTTTTTTAATTCGATTTTACCTGATTTTCGATTTACCTCAACTTCATCCAAAGTAATATAATTTCAATCCGATTTTACCCAATTTAATATTATTCCAACCCAATTTTACCCAAATTAACCCGATTTCATCAAATTTAATTCGATTTCCACCCAAATTTAACCCGATTTTATCCAATTTTAAACCAATTTCACCCTAATTAACCCGATTATCATCCAAATTTAACCCAAATTAACCCATTTACTCACTTTTAACCCGATTTACTCTTTTTTAATTTGATTTAACCTGATTTTCGATTTACCTCAGTTTCATTCAAAGTAATATAATTTCAATCCGATTTTACCCAATTTAATATAATTCCGACCTAATTTCACCCTAATTAATCCGATTTCATCAAATTTAATCCGATTTCCATCCAAATTTAACCCGAGGAACCCGAAACAAAAAATCCCTAATTTACCTTACACCTCCCTCTCTCTCTCTTTCACTCTGTGACTCTGCCGCACGCCTAATTTCTCTCTCGCTCTCTCAAACGCTCGGCTCGGCTCCCCCATATTTTCCGTCCGCCGTCACCCATATTCTCCGTCCGCCGTCACCCATATTCTCCGTCCGCCGGTCGCCGTCGCCCCTATTCTCCGTCCGCCGTTCGCAGTCGCCCGAGTAACCCGTCGTTTCGGTCGCCCATTCGTCTGTCGCTTCGCTCGCCGTCGCTTCGCTCGCCCTCATCCGCCGTCCGTCGCTCGCCCATCCTTTGCATCGGTGAGAGGTAAAAATTTTGTAATGCTTGTAATACCCTGTATTGCTTGAGATTTTTCATCTCCTCAGCACCATGTTGTTGTTCGATTCGTGTTTGTAGCACCATGTTGTTGTTCGATTCGTGTTTGTTCGATTCGTGTTTGGTCTCTGCTTCGTAATACCCAGAACTTCTGCGCTCCACCGCTCGTCCAGCAACCGCCTGTCACTGTACCGCCGCTGCTACGCCGGAGGAGGTGAATCAGAATATAAGTGTTTAGAATGTTTGGTTTAGGGTTTAATCAGAATATAAGTGACATATGCAATGACCATAGCCCTAACTGGGAACAACCATGGACGTAGACGTTCATATTGATAGAGAGCACTACCTGTTAATTGCATATGTTAATTCCAAGTATAGGCTCAATTCGTTTGAACAAGGCTTCTCATGGTTATTAGATGAATCTCATTCTGCACATTAACATAATAATAAGCTATTATTGTTTGTGGTCTTGTGCTTATTGACGGTCTTGTGCTGATACTCGGGTAGGTAATGTATTCTCATGATTGTTTAGGCTTGGTAAATTGGTTAGGCTTTCACGGGATCGATAGTAGAGCACGCCGATCATCTAAAAACAGAGACACACAGCCAAGTTCAGGTACTTGCACCAACACATTCATATGTTACTTACTTTTTATCACTATTCGTTTTCAATCCATTCTATTGTGCCTTGGTGATTTCTAGGGAATTTTTCAACATCATGTTGTCATATGCTTTAACCGATCAGTTATTTGCTTTGGTCGAATGATTTCTTTGCTTTGTTCTCATGTTTGTTAAGTTTTGAATCTAATCTTTTTTTGTTCCAATTACAGTCCTAAAATTGGTAAGATACCGTCAAAGAAAACTAATCAATTTATATAAATCTATAAACATGACCCCAAAAGTCAACTTTTGTAAAGGTGTTGATGAATTTATAAGAGATCCGTTAATATCATTTTCAATCAATGCGTAATCATAATACTCAACTTGACTTTTAAATTAGCCCGTGGGCTGCCCGAAGCCCGTCCGAAGCCCGTCGGGCCGGGCCGCGGGCCGAAGATTTTCGGCCCGTTTAAAACGGGCCGGGCCGGGCCCGAACCCGCCGAATGAAGGCCGAAACGGGCTCGGGCCAGTCTGCTGGTTCGCCTCGCCGGTCTGCTCCGTTTCCGTCCTTAATCTTCTCTTAGATTCAGAATAGGATGATTAGTTGTTCTTTTGGTTAGATGTTTAAGATTTCAATATATTGGGTATTTTTGCATCTAATTAGACGAAAAATCAATGAATTTATGGATTGGGATACGACTTAGTCGTTGCCGATGGTCTATGATTTAGGATTCATCTAGGTTTTACTTTTCATGTGAATCAGAAATATTATACTTTAACATAATCAAGTGTTTAGAATGTTTCAGATGTTTATCTCTGGTTATATGTTTGTTGTGGATGAGTTTAGGGTTTAGGGTTTAATTTCTTTCAAATACCAGGTTTCCATGGAGGCGGTAATTAAGAAATACCAGAAGAAGTTCCGACAGGCCCAAGACGAGGTAGAAAAGTGGGAGGCTCTTCAACTTCGATGCGTTTCGCTCTTCAAAAATGCCTCATCCATCATCCTTAGATTACATGTATTGATTTTGTTTTTGCTTTTTAAGTGAGTAAAATTTTGTTTTTTATTTGGCAATTGTGATGTTCGATATTTGTCCGAAATGCAGGAAATTCAAGATTCCCGAAACTTAGGGGCATTGGAATGCATTTTAGAGTTACAAGAGGCGCTTCAGAGGAAGCTGATGGATCAATTAGAGACACTTTTGCACTCCTTGAGATGTATTTTGTAAGTTTATTAGGTTTAATCTTGACAATGTGAAGGAAAATAGGAATTACCAGCAAAAGACAATTCTATGTTCTAGTTTGAAGTTGATGTTTTTCTTACTGATACTTTTCTATGAATGGCAAGCAGAATCCGCGGATGAGATGAATGTTTTTGTGTTTCATTTGTGCACGATTACTCTTGAAATTATTCTTTTTTATCCGATTCTGTATATAAACCTTAAAAGTGAAATTGCAGGGAGGAATTCAGGATCATTGTTTTGACATTTGAGAAATTTCATCGGGACGCGACTCAACTGATAAACACCGGGTCTAACCAAATGACAAAGAACCAACTGCAACATCGAATTGGCATATATCCGCCCATTGCAGATTTCTTAGCCGGGCTTTCTCGGCTGTACGACATGCATCAATCCGAGTAAGGAATACAGTCTGTTATTATTTATAAGTAACATAAGAATTAGCCCAAAGCTATAATGAGTTGCATTATCATATCCTTCCTTTTATTACCAGGTACCTTCTGAAATGTTCATTGTTTTCAGCACTTACCCGTGCTTTAATAAAATCAAGGTACTGATCAGAACAAACTGCATTATAATCTCTTACCATTGTTGTTCATGATCCAACAACGTAAGCTAAACGTTCATTTTGTTCCTCCGTTAAAATCTGGGAAATTCAGTCCCGCTGATCATGTGGCGCTTCAGCAGCTTATGGTAGATCAGCCAAACATACCGAAAGACGAAGGTATGCAAAATCAATAATGCATTTTGCTGTTTATTTTCTTGTCTATTTTTGAATAAAACGTGATTTTTTACTTAATTCTCACTAACCCTAATGTTATCTGTATAGTGCAATACATCTTCGACATCGTACTCCCAACATAATCTTATTCATTAGGTTCTACAAATCGTGTCAGAGGTATTTCCTCCATAAATTGTCTGTTGCTTAATTTCTATTGCTTCCTCTTTTTTTTTTATTAAATTAAATTTAAATTGAATTGGATCTATTTTTTATTAATTTAAATTGAATTGGATCCTTTTTTTTCAATTTATTCGGTTTCGTTTTAGATACTTTAATTTTAATTTTAGTCCATCCACGTGGACTATATATTTGGATGAAAAGAAATTAAAAATATTGAATTATCCCGATTTGGATGCATATGAAAAGAAAGAAATTCAAATTTTGTTTTCTGTAGTAAGTGATCATTTGTAAGAAAAGTAATGTCCAAT
The DNA here is from genome assembly GCA_036759665.1 of Gynandropsis gynandra. Lineage (NCBI taxonomy): Eukaryota > Viridiplantae > Streptophyta > Magnoliopsida > Brassicales > Cleomaceae > Gynandropsis > Gynandropsis gynandra. Next base: position 340,457 of record CM071865.1, on the reverse strand, counting down.
CCTAATTGTGTGTGTGTGTGTGTTTTTTATTGATAACTCAAACTAAAGATCAAAATTTATATGTGTTCTGTAAATTTTATTTTAGAGTTAAAATTTAAAATTTGATGAAATTCGAAACATGATTTTGAAAATTTGCAGTGTTGTAAATTCAAAATATCGATGGGGATCAGGTGACACAAATAAGGAAAGACGAAAAGTAATTATCTTATATTTATTTCACGACTAGTAAAACCGTCTAAATTTTATGTTATTCCACAAGACCGTCTACTTTCTTATTCCAAAGATCTCGAACGACTAGAAAATCTTTCCAAGTCAAATCATAACCCACTGAAGTATCTACTTTCCTCATTTGAAGATTCTTAATGACTAGGAAATCTTTCTAAATGACAAGTAGATTAATTCGTAATCATGTATTGTTGTATTTTTTCTTTGTTTTGATGTGAACTATCTCCTGTATAAAGGATTCCACCCCATTTGTAAGGAAGATTATAATTTGTTGAGAATAAAATCCTTTGTTTTCTTGATTGTTGTCAACAACACAATGTTTTCAAATTGTTTCGAGAACAATTAAAGTCATATCTAACTATATCGAGAGGCTTATGTACTTTTTGTATTGTCCTTCCTTCCATCCAAAACATTGTTTATACACCTTTCTTCCACTCACGATGCTATTTTACCTCATGAGATCATAACCTCCACCGTCATCCACCATCGACGGATGAACTGTCTTGAAGAGTACTTTTAGACCAATTAAGAGATCTTCCACCTTCCACCGTTATCATCCATTATCAATGGACGAATTCTAGAGATCTGGCGAGCTGACTAGACTAGAGATTCTTGAAAAGAGTCGGATTTGAAGACAATGCAAATGAACATATCCTTCTAAAAGTGAACATCTCAAGACATAAAGAAAATCCCGCGATCAAGGTTATACACCCGTCATCCTTTCTTGCCATGTGCATATCCAACAAAGATGAATCAATGACAACACATAGCAAACTTTTCACCATTGGTTTGTTGATTGTGAGTATAGAAAATGCGCGTAGTCAGAGGAGACCTATATAGAAAATGAAGTGGGGTTCCACCACCGAGATTATGAAGAAGGTGTGTTGGTTGATCAAATGTGCGGTCGTCAATACAAAATTTTTCTAAAATTCGATTGATAAGTTTGCTTGGAAAAGTAATGATCGTGCGACATTTAACAAATATCGATGTTTCCCTTCAACTTTACTACATATAAGAGTTTATAGTTTATATTATAATCGATGCGATATTTTTAACTAAAATATAAATTTCTAACTAATTTTCTACACATAAATAAATTATATTCCTTCCAATGTGATAAAAATAATATTATGATGTTGAATTATTCTTGATTTTTCCTAGCCAATAAGCTAAAACATGACCATAGGCTGACTCCGTAAATCGCTTCCTGATATAAAATCAAAATAAATAAATAAAGTCGATGACAACCGTCGGATAAACAAATCTTGAAATCAACGGCTCAGATATCATTGTATTTATATTGAAATAAAAAGTTGTAGATACAGTTAGCTGCAAGGGGAAATGGCTGTGTGACAGCCCTGTCACGTTATCTTTTCTTGTGGTCGAAATGATTCACCTCGCTCGAATTTTTATTTTCACTTTTTTAATTTATTTAAATAACATTATAAACTGTTCATATTTACCCGCCTGTATAAATACCCATATTTCGCTGCTTTGAAAAACTCCCGTCGTCCTGAAGTTCACCGGCCGTTGTATCTCCGGCAAGGAGAGAGAGAGAGAGAGAGGAAGAGAGATTATTCTTCGTAGAAAGTCTCGGTTCCTATTCGATCTTCGTCTTCTCTTGCTCTCAAATCCTGGTAACAATCTTTGATCTGGCTTTGATTTTTTTATATCTTTGTCGCATCTTCGAGTTCAATTTTTTTTCATGATGTTGTGATCGTCGGAAAGCTGTATGGATTAGGATTTGCTTGAATTTTTTGAATGATCAACTCTGATATATGTTTCGATATTACTATACAATTCAAGACGAATCGCACCGAACCGAATTCAAAAGATGTTGATCAAAGTTCAAATTAGTGATTGCTGTTTGACTTTATCTTTTCTGTTGTTAAGGTCTATGCCTTGATGGATCAATTTTCAGATTACTGATATTTCCATGTTTTAGTAGATTTCGAGTTTGTAAAATATTTGGAAATGATTATGTAGCTCCGGTTAGTAACTCGACTTATGCAATTAGATGTCTGTTTGTTCATGGAATCTGTTGATTCTGGATGCAAGAGGATATAGAGAAGGTGATCCTTGTTCTTTTGTTATCCTGAATTCTGCTTGCATCACAGTGTTTTCACGATTAAGAAATTTAGTTTATGCAAAGTTTTACGTTGACTACAATAGAATATTTGAATTTTGGTCTCTGCCTCGATTAGGGAAGGATTTAGATACCTGAATTTGTATGGGTAGAAGGAATTGTTCTCCTAAGACTTGTTTCTTTATGTTCTGAATGCAGCTTCATAAGCCATGGCTGAGGAAGCTGACATTCAACCCATTGTATGTGACAATGGAACTGGAATGGTTAAGGTGAGTCTCCTCCATAGTAGCTTTCATGTGTCTTAAAATGTTCATTGAAAGTATAAGAATGGTGTATTTTATGGACAGGCTGGATTTGCCGGCGATGATGCTCCAAGAGCAGTTTTCCCGAGTGTTGTTGGTAGGCCAAGACACACGGGTGTTATGGTTGGGATGAACCAAAAGGATGCATATGTAGGTGACGAAGCACAATCCAAAAGAGGTATCCTCACTTTGAAATATCCCATTGAACATGGTGTTGTAAGCAATTGGGATGACATGGAAAAGATTTGGCATCATACTTTCTATAACGAGCTTCGTATTGCTCCCGAGGAGCACCCGGTTCTCCTTACTGAAGCTCCTCTTAACCCAAAAGCCAACAGAGAAAAAATGACTCAAATCATGTTTGAGACCTTCAACTCTCCTGCCATGTATGTAGCCATTCAAGCTGTTCTCTCTTTGTATGCCAGTGGCCGTACAACCGGTTAGTGCCTTAATCTCAAAGCCCATCTTTGTTTTATGTTCATCCGTTACGTCTATACTGATTCGATCTTTCATTACTATTGGAGCTGAAAGATTCCGTTGTCCTGAAGTTCTTTTCCAGCCATGGTTCATTGGGATGGAAGCGACTGGAATCCACGAGACGACCTATAACTCTATAATGAAATGTGATGTGGATATCCGAAAAGACCTTTACGGTAACATTGTTCTTAGTGGTGGTACAGCTATGTTCCCTGGTATTGCGGACCGAATGAGCAAAGAGATCACGGCCCTTGTCCCAGCAAGCATGAAAATCAAGGTCGTGGCGCCACCCGAAAGAAAGTATAGTGTTTGGATCGGTGGATCCATCCTTGCTTCTCCCAGCACTTTCCACCAACAGGTAAAAATAAATTTCACTTTTTTTATTAAAAGGGTTTGTTTGTGCAACTACATATACAATGACATCAAAAGATAATTATGATAATATTGTTAATTGATTCAATTCAACTGACAAAAATATCCTAAATCCGTAAAAATTTATTCAAATCTTTAAATTCGGATTCAGATAATATAAATATAATTTCATTACCCGGAGTTTTCTTGATCGCTTACTGCAGAAAAAAAAATTTGAAATTTCAATAAATACCCCTAATGTTTACATAACTTACGTAAATGCCATTAGGTATAATCATCTCCTTCCCTTTTCTCTTTAGCCTCTCGAGTGGATACACTCGCTCCGCTTCTACCACTCTGCCTCTCTCTCCCTCGCACAGACGCCCCCGTGGCCGTCCTATTTTTTCCGGTCGCCGGTCGTCTTAGCTTTCGCTGGACGCCTCTTGCTATCTCCCTCGCCTCTCGCCTCCATTGCCGGTAAGCAGCTATCTCTGGTGTTGCCGTCGATGAGCATAATAGGATGATTAGTTGTTCTTTTGTTTAGATGTTTAAGATTTCAATTTATTGGGTATTTTTGCATCTAATTAGATGAAAACTCAACGACTTTATGGATGGGGATACTACTGAGCTCTGCATATATAGTCGTTGCCGATGGTCTATGATTTAGGATTCATCTAGGTTTTACTTTTCATGTGAATCAGAAATATTATACTTTAACATAATCAAGTGTTTAGAATGTTTCAGATGTTTATTTCTGGTTATATGTTTGTTGTGGATGAGTTTAGGGACCTTAATTTCTTTCAAATATCAGGTTTTCATGGGGGCAGTAATTAAGATATACCTGCAGACGTTCCGACAGGCCCAAAAGGAGATGGGAAAGTGGGAGGCTCTTCAACTTCGATGCGTTTCGCTCTTCAAAAATGCCTCATCCATCATCCTTGGTTTACATGTATTGATTTTGTTTTTGCTTTTTAAGGGAGAAAATTTTGTTTTTTATTTGGCAATTGTGATCTTCGAGATTTGTCTGAAATGCAGGTAGCTCAAGATTCCCGAAACTACGGGGCATTGATTCGCATGGTAGGGATAAAAGATAAGCTTCTAGTGAAGATGATGGATAAATTGGACACACTTTTGCGCTCTCTGAGAAGTATTTTGTAAGTTCATTAGGTTTAATCTTGACAATGTGAGGAAAAATAGGAATGAATGACCAGCAGAAAACAATTGTATGTTCTAGTTTTGAAGTTTATGTTTTTCTTACTGATACTTTCCAATGAATGGCAAGCAGAATCCGCGGATGGGATGACTGTTTTTGTGTTTCATTTGTACACGATTACTCTTGAAATTATTCGTTTTTATCCGATTCTATATATAAACCTTAAAGTGAAATTGCAGGGAGGAATTCAGGATCATAGCTTTGACATTTGAGAAATTTCATCGGGACGCGGCTCAACTGATAAACACCGTGTCTAACCAAAGGACAAACCAACTGCGGTATCAGATTCTACGGCGGTATCGAATTGGCATATACCCGCCCATTGCAGATTTCTTAGCCGGGCTTTCTCGGCTGCACGAAATGCATGAATCCGAGTAAGGAATACAGTCTGTTATTATTTATAAGTAACATAAGAATTAGCCCAAAGCTATAATGAGTTGCATCATTATACCAATTTCGTCCTTTTATTACTAGTTACCGTCTGAAATTGTCATTGTTTTCAGCACTTACACATGCTGTAATAAAATCAAGGTACTGATCAGAACACGCTGCATTATAATCTCTTACCATTGTTGTTCATGATCCAACAACGTGAGCTAAACGTTTATTTTGCATTCGTTTATTTGTTCCTCTGTTAAAATCTGGGAAATTCAGTCCCGCTGCTCATGTGGTGACGCTTGAGCTGCTTATGGTATATCAGCCAAACATACGGAACGAAGAAGTTAGGCAAAATCAATAATGCATTTTGCTGCTTATTTTCTTGTCTATTTCTGAACAAAATGTGATGTTTTACTTAATTCTCACTAACCCTAATGTTATCTGTATAGTGCAACACATCTTCGGCATCACACTCTCAAAGGAGATGGGCTGATCCGAGATGATCTTATTCATTAGATCCTACAAATACCTCTACCACGATTTGTAGGACCTAATGAATAAGATTATCTCGGATCAGCCCATCTCCTTTGAGAGTGTGATGTCGAAGATGTATTGCACTATACAGATAACATTAAGGTTAGTGAGAATTAAGTAAAACATCACATTTTGTTCAGAAATAGACAAGAAAATAGACAGCAAAATGCATTATTGATTTTGCCTACATTCTTCTTTCGGTATGTTTGGCTGATCTACCATAAGCTGCTGAAGCGCCACATGATCAGCGGAACTGAATTTCCCAGATTTTAACGGAGGAACAAATACACGAATGCAAAATAAACGTTTAACTCACGTTGTTGGATCATGAACAACAATGGTAAGAGATTATAATGCAGCGTGTTCTCATCAGTACCTTGATTTTATTACAGCATGGCAAAGTGCTGAAAACAATGACAATTTCAGACGGTACCTGGTAATAAAAGGACGAAATTGGTATAATGATGCAACTCATTATAGATTTGGGCTAATTCTTTTGTTACTTATAAATAATAACAGACTGTATTCCTTACTCGGATTCATGCATTTCGTGCAGCCGAGAAAGCCCGACTAAGAAATCTGCAATGGGCGGGTATATGCCAATTCGATACCGCCGTAGAATCTGATACCGCAGTTGGTTTGTCCTTTGGTTAGACGCGGTGTTTATCAGTTGAGCCGCGTCCCGATGAAATTTCTCAAATGTCAAAACAATGATCTTGAATTCCTCCCTGCAATTTCACTTTAAAGTTTATATACAGAATCGGATAATAAAGAATAATTTCAAGAGTACTCGTGCACAAATGAAACACAAAAACATTCATCTCATCCGCGGATTCTGCTCCATTCATTAAAAAGTATCAATAAGAAAAACATCAACTTCAAACTAGAACATAGAATTGTCTTTTGCTGGTAATTCCTATTTTCCTTCACATTGTCAAGATTAAACCTAATAAACTTACAAAATACATCTCAAGGAGTGCAAAAGTGTCTCTAATTGATCCATCAGCTTCTTTTGAAGCGCTTCTTGTAACCCTAAAATGCATTCCAATGCCCCTAAGTTTCGGGAATCTTGAATTTCCTGCATTTCGGACAAATATCGAACATCACAATTGCCAAATAAAAAACAAAATTTTCTCACTTAAAAAGCAACAACAAAATCAATACATGTAATCTAAGGATGATGGATGAGGCATTTTTGAAGAGCGAAACGCATCGAAGTTGAAGAGCCTCCCATTTTTCTACCTCGTCTTGGGCTTTTCGGAACTTCTTCTGGTATTTCTTAATTACCGCCTCCATGGAAACCTGGTATTTGAAAGAAATTAAACCCTAAACTCATCCACAACAAACATATAACCAGAGATAAACATCTGAAACATTCTAAACACTTGATTATGTTAAAGTATAATATTTCTGATTCACATGGAAAGTAAACCCTAGATCAATCCTAAATCATAGACCATCGGCAACGACTACATATACAGAGTTAAGTCGTATCCCAATCCATAAATTCATTGATTTTTCATCTAATTAGATGCAAAAATACCCAATAAATTGAAATCTTCAACATCTAACCAAAAGAACAACTAATCATCCTATTCTGAATCTAAGAGAAGATTAAGGACGGAAACGGAGCAGACCGGCGAGCCAGCAGACCGGGTCTAACCAACCGAGAAAGAACTAACTGCAACATTGAATTGGCGTATACCCTTTCATTAAAGATTTCTTTCCCCAAGATGGAGGATGGATCGTGTGGTGGATCTATCGTAGTAGACAATGGAGTAAAGAAAATACTGTTTTTTCAAAAAATCGATTGAATTTGTTGGAGTATAATAGCCTTTAGAAACATTGACAAAATTTATAAATTTATTTATTTTTGTTTTTCTTTTTTGGTCTTAAAAATATTGATATGTCTACGTATGTAATAATGTAATTCTGCTATTTCGAAAATCTAGAAATAGATCCTAAGTTGTAATGGCAAATCTAGAAATACAATGACCATAAATAGAACTAAAATAGTTAAAATCCAATGTGGTTACTAAATATAGATTTTCTTGAAGAACAAAGACCATCCCTTGTTCCAAAGAACAAGGTTTGGTTTTGTTTGTATTTTAAGGCTCAAACTAAAATAAATAAAACAAACCACCGTTGAGATATGGCGGAGGGGCAGTCTCCGGAGAACTCACCACCGGTGTCTCCACCACCGTCTCCACCGGCACCCTCCAATCAAGATTCATCTCCTCCACCATCCGAGTCGCCACCATCTCCTCCACCACCACCACCGCAACCCTCTTCACCTCCACCGGAAAATTCCTCTGGTGGGTCCTCCTCCACACCGCCCCCTCCGCCAAAAAAATCAAATGGGGACAACAACAACAACGGGAATAACAACAGTAACAATAACAACAACGATAACAATGGTAATAACAACAACTCTGGCGATAATAACAACAAAAATGGTAACAACATTTTGCCACCGCCGCCGTCAAGGAGTTCAGAGCGTGGCTCAAACTCGCCGGCGAGGTCATTGGCTCCTCCGAGAGGTGGTTCGAGTTCGTCGAGAGACAATGGCTTAAAGATGCCTGAGATTATAGGGATTATAACAGGAGCTGGATTGTTGATTCTTGTTATGATTTTGTTCTGCGTTTGTTGTTTCCGTAAGAAGAAGAAGAAATCAAAGCTCGAACAGATTTCGTATTACTACGGAAACAATGCTTACGGTACAAACAAAGGTATGGCCATTTTTTTAAAACCTATGAACATATATATATATGATTTTATAACTTTAGAAATTAGGGGTGGATATTTTGGTTCATTTATATAAAATCGAACCAAAAATCGAATCGAATTATGATCATTCAGTTCGATTCGGGTATAGATAAAATAACCGATTGGGTATGAAAGTTAAAAAATCGAATGGATTCAGTTCGGTTCGTTTATTAATCGAATAATCATGGATAACCGATTGTTTATATAAAAATATAAAAAATATATAGATAAATGATATCTATCAAATGAATATTTATCTAATATAATTAATAATTAAGACTAAATATCAAATTTAAATAATATATTATATTATGTTTCGTAAAATATATGAATTATTTGAATATTCAAAATATTATCATTTATTTGTAATTTTATATGATAACATGACTGACAAAATCAAAATAATCGAATAATAACCGAACAAATTAGTGTTCGCCTTTTACTTTGATTACAATATTTTATTGATATATAACCGAACCGAACTGAACCATTGTACAACCAAACCGAACCGATTTAAATTCAGTTATTATTTGGTTATTGTTTTTTAAAACCTAAAGAATCCATACCCATTATATCCGAATCGAAACCCGAAATGATCAGACCTACTATAAACTAAAAAAAATGTTGATGTACATTTTTACGTTTATTGGTATTTTTGGCAGGTGGTGGTGATCAATATTACAATGGAGTTTCACAACAAGAACAACATCAAAAACAATATTACAATAACCAAAGTGGGCACATAGTGAATTTGCCTCCACTTCCTATTGGATCAAACTCAGTTTCAGGCATGAACCATAGCCATGGCAGTGACATAAGCTCCAACTATTCAGGCCCACATGGTCCATCTTTGCCTCCTCCTCACCCTTCACTAGCAATGGGTTTCAATCAAAGTACATTTACTTATGATGAACTTGCGGCTGCAACACAAGGTTTCTCACAAGATAGGTTATTAGGGCAAGGTGGGTTCGGATATGTTCACAAGGGTATATTACCTAATGGGAAAGAAATCGCGGTAAAGAGTCTTAAAGCGGGAAGTGGGCAAGGCGAACGTGAGTTTCAGGCAGAGGTTGAGATCATCAGTCGTATTCATCATCGTCATCTCGTGTCTCTTGTCGGATATTGCACCGCAGGAACTCAAAGAATGTTGGTATACGAGTTTCTTCCGAACAACACACTTGAGTTCCACCTCCACGGTAAACATTTTGTATACAACTAGGTTATATATCATTTCGTTATGTCAGAGGTGGTTCAGGACATGTTCGACAAGAGCATTCAAACAGGGCTTCAATAAATTTAGGATCTATTATTTTCAAAAAAAATAATTAATATTTAAAATAATTATATGTTAAAAAATACAAGAAGGGCCTATTTTAATTTTATGCCACAGGGACTCTTTTCTAACGTGTTTTTAGTTGAGCCGATCCTGCGTTATGTTATAGTTCTTATATATATATATATATATATATATAATGTTCATATTGGATAGAACATGAATCATGGATTTATATATACGATATTGGATAATTTATTATGATAAGTTGTCCCACATAGATTAGAACATGAATTTTGGATTCATATATATGGTAATGGACAACCCCTAAACTCTTGAGCTAACTTTTGGGATTAGTTAGGTCCAAACCCGTATTTGACATAATGTTAAATTCTCAATTTAGCTTTTGGATCGACATATTAATTATTCTAGGTGTTGTAATAACTCAATTTTGTTTGTCTGAATTTGTGTGTTCTTAGGAAGAAGTGGCACTGTCATGGATTGGCCTACAAGACTAAAGATTGCCTTAGGATCAGCTAAAGGGTTTGCTTACTTGCATGAAGATTGTGAGTTCATCTATTTCATTTGTAATTTTTCTCTATAATAAACCTTAAATTTGTTTGTTAAAATCTTAGATTATTTATATTTTTTCGTTGAAGGCCATTCTCGGATTATCCATAGAGATATCAAAGGTGCAAACATTTTGCTCGACTATAATTTCGAAGCTAAGGTATGTCCAAATGATCATTTCTCGCCATTAGTCAATCCAACGGATATGTTTGATAGTATTTTGAATTTGTAGGTTGCTGATTTCGGGTTAGCGAAACTATCTCAAGACAATTACACGCACGTCTCCACGCGTGTCATGGGAACATTCGGGTAAAGAACTCATGAAAACATTAATGTTTGGTTTTTCAAACTTGTGATGGATAATGACTATGTTAAATCTCTCAACATGATATAGGTACATGGCTCCTGAATACGCATCGAGCGGGAAATTGACAGATAAATCGGACGTTTTCTCCTTCGGTGTCATGCTTCTAGAGCTCATAACGGGTCGTAGACCCATTGATCTCAGTGGTGAAATGGAAGACAGTTTAGTCGATTGGGTATGTATTATCTAGACCTATAGAAATCAACATATTCATATGTTAGAAAGTGTTAAACTAAGACAATATGCATCACTCATCATCATCATCCACATTGTGCATAGTTATATATATGTATATGTTGCAATGGATCAGGCAAGGCCATTGTGCTTGAAAGCGGCTCAGGATGGTGAATACGGAGAATTGGTGGACCCGCGACTCGAGAACCGTTACGCACCACACGAAATGGCTCGTATGGTAGCTTGTGCGGCCGCAGCGATTAGGCATTCTGCTCGAAGACGTCCAAAGATGAGTCAGGTATTGACCACTTAGTTTAGATCGAGTTATAGACTATGCTTTGACAAAGTAAGTTATACATATCAAAGAGTTTTGGTACGTTGAGTATTCTCACATCGGTTAATATATGAATTATATATCATGATTTTTCTAAGTATGTTTTGGAATCATTTATATCAAATCCATTGATATAGTATAAAGCCTAAATCAACCTCATTTAAATACTTTGATATTGGATGTCTGATTGTGATGTGAATGCTCTAAGATCGAATCTAAATATAATACGGTTTTTATGTTGAAATTTTCCATATCAGATATGATTTAAAATCATGAAAGCATGTCTTTATAATATTGAGAATTATTAACTCATTAAACTAACTTTTGGAGTTAGTTAGACTTAAATCTATATGACAAATGTCGACCAAAGGATTCATAACAAAAAGTAAGTGCTAGAGCATCTCGGTTCGAGTCCGAGTAACGGCATAAGATTTTTTAAATTTAAAAGGGATATTATAAGTTTTATAAAAAATGAAATTCGCGATTTTCAAAAAAAATTGTATCTTATTTCTCCATGAAAATTAAGTTTTTGAGAATGTAACATAACATTTTCTACTACATCTCGACAGATTGTACGTGCTTTGGAAGGTGATGCAACCCTAGATGACCTGAATGAAGGAGTGAAACCGGGTCAAAGTGCCTTTTACGGGTCAAGCGGAGGAGAAGAGAGCTCGGATTATGATGCGAGCTCATATAGCGCCGACATGAAAAAGTTTCGTAAGGTCGCATTAGAGAGTCATGACTATACGAGTAGTGAGTACGATGCGACCAACGAATACAACCTCAACCCTTCCTCTTCGAGCAACGACAAAATACATACAATCAATAACAATAATAACAACAACAATAACATAAATTTTCACAACCAACAAGGTTTCTAGATATTCATTATATTTTTTTGTTTGTTTTTTTTATCTCTTCTCTATCTCTACAATTTTTTTTCCTTGTCGAATTTGTTCATTTGGAGTGTATTTCATATGGAGTTTTTAATGTTTCTCCTTTGATTTGTGTTTTATATTTTTATATTAGGTTGAGTTATTATTACTATTTTTTGGTAATGGATTATTACTAGTTATAACAGTATATTCTATACTAGTACCACATGTTTGTAATTCTCGATCTAGATAGAGAAAGTTTTAATTATTTGATTTGACTTTTTATGGTGTAACTTTTCAAGTATTGAACAAGTGATTTTACAATTCGTCACGTGCCAAATAATTGGAACAATCCTTTTTTCTGTAACAATATAGTATGATAAATAATGAACTATATACCGATATTTCGTTCGAGGTCTGCAAACAGTATCCCAAGACAGAATTTGTTTCCTTCTACAGTATTCAACAATCACAAAAGTTTCTTTTGTCGAATCTACTTTGTATGTTTTTGTATGATTGATCAGAAGAAAGAAAATTGAGTTCTTCGTTTCTTTAATGGCAAGTCTCTATTTATAGAAATTTAAGAGCCTTTTAGAGCCAAAATTCGGTTAACCTCAAACAATCATGACTATTCACAGAATCGTGACTGTTCAGTAGGTTGTGAGTGTTAGTGGAAAGGTTGTGTATATTCGGTTCAAAACTCAAACAATCATTTACTATTCACAGAACCATGATTGTTCTCTTCATAATGCGAAAAATTTTAAAAATTAAACTCAAAATTTAAAAATATTTCGGATTTAATCAAATTAAAAATTAATTTTGGATTTAAAAATTAAGGTCCAAGGACTTATTTTGACATTTAATATATGTTAAATGTCCACAAAACCATCCACATACATGATCCAACACCCATTTTCAAATCCTTGTCATAATTCAAATGTGTAAAAAATAAAAACATTAATATACTATGTTAATTATTTTCTATATTTCCAACTTGTGACTATGTTCCTCACATCCCTCTTCATTTCTAACAAACGAAGCTTCTATAAAAGTTTAGGTTTAAGTTACATAAAATAAACCATAATTAGTTGTATAAAGAAAGGTTAAGAAAAACTAATGATTCCTAAATTCAGAGAATGAAGGGGAAGAGAGGTTGAGCTTTGCACGTGAGCCGTAGAGTAAAAGGGCAGCTCGGTCGTAGGCACGAGCCGCGTCCTCGGCAGTTGTGAAAGTACCAATCCACTTACGTGTCCGCTTATGTGGCACTCGAATCTCCGCGACCCAATTCCCATTGTTGCGTTTTCGGACGCCGCGGTAATGGATCTTGTCGATTTCAGGATCTTCGTTTTGTTGTTTGTGTTCCACGATGGAGTCAGCGTTCTGCGTTTGAATTTGGGACTTTAGGGTTTTGTTATGCTCCGCAGTCTTAGTATTAAGTTGGTGATGCTGTTGGGAAGACACAAGGTTCCATTAGAGACAAAGAGAAGAAACAAATATATATTTATATATAAATATATATTAAAGGGATTTCTAAATCACGAAGTTTCTTCATAATATTTATCTATATATATATATATATGTATAAATTTATTTATGTAAAATAGGATGTCCCTTGTTCATATTTTTATAGTTTTAAAAATTAGATACAAATTGAATTCGAATGTTTTTCGATCTGAATTTTTCGAATTTTTCGGATGTATAATTTGAATAATTCAGATATTTCGAATTCTTTGAATATTATTTTTTATTTCAATTTTTATTGTTTCATTCCAAAAGATTTTGATTTCCTCTTCAAGTAAAAAAAAGTATATATATATATATTACAATATTTATTTATCTATAATTTTTAACTTTTTAAAAAACTCATTTTTGTATGAGATTTTTTTATAATAAATATATAAATATATATTACTTACATTAAAATAGAAATAGAAATGAATATTGAGGTGATCTATGCATTTGTGGATGATTTCAACCATTACAACCCAAAAATTATAATTTTGTAGAAATTTACCTCTTTCGTCCCAATCCCAAGATCCATTGATTTTGCATCATCGGCGTCTGGTTCCTTCGATCCACTGATTTTGAAATATGGATAAAAATAATTCGATCATAAATTTGTTGATAAATAGTAGATAAAGATAATTCGATCATAAAATATGTTTATAAATAGTAGATAAAATATTAAATTGATCGGATCTAAGCCCACCCTTATTATACGATCAATAGAATATTTATAAAAAATGTTTGATAATATAGTAATCTAATATTAAGAACATAATATTTGAAAATCCAAAAAAAAAATTAAGTATGGATTAAGAAGAGCTAATGATTTCTTAATTTAGACGATGACGACCTTGTGGTGAGGTTGAGCTTGGCACGTGACCCGAAGAGTAAGAGAGCGGTGTGGTCAAAGGCCCGAGCCGCGTCCTCGGCCGTGGAGAAAGTACCGATCCACTTCCGTGACCGTTTACCTGGTTCCCGGATCTCCGCGACCCACTTCCCACTTTTGCGTTTTCGGACGCCGCGGTAACGGATCTGTCTGGTTTCAGGATCTCCTGTGTCCTTGCGTTTGCGTTCGGCGTTTGACTCGCTAGCAGTGCTGCTGCTGTCAGCGTTCTGCGTTTGGATTTGGGAATCTAGGGTTTCGTTTTGGTTTGCAATAGCATCACGGTGGTGATGGTCTTGGGAAGACAAACGTTCCATTAGAGAGAAAGATGTGAAAGAAAATGGTTGGAAAAGGATAAGTCCAACAAAAAAAAAACCGACACTAGCACCCCAATTATATTGTTTTAATTAAGAAAAAACAATACCAGCACCTCAATTATATTTTTTTATCGTCAAATTTTCTCAATTATCCGACTAAGGCTCCGACCGACCGAGAGTGGAGTCGCAGTCAAACGCAGACACATTAATTATGTTTTTTGGTGATTTCGGACGATATTAAAATCGACTGGTGAAGTCGCAATCGTCCGAAAACGTGGTGCATTTTGAATAAAATTAGCAAAATACCCTCATAATTTTCCTTTATCTCTTTTATCTTTCTATTATAATTTATATTAATCGTGTATATATATATATACATTGTCTATTTAAATATTTTTATAATTTTTAAATTTATTTGAAATATTTGAAAATTATAATTAAAAAATATATACTAAACAAAAAAAATATTTTCTTAATAATTATTTATTTTTATAATTTTGTTCAAAACGTAATCACAACACTTTTCTATCATTCGTTTCTAATCACAGTCGTTCGCAAACGCAACAATTCTACCATTCAGACAAAATAAAACAAAATGTTGTCAATTTCTGACAGAAATACTGTCAAGCGCAAACTTAAACGTTACGTTTCCACCAATCAAACTCTAATTTAATTCCTCCTCCATTTTATAAAATTCAACCCAAATATTTTTTTTAGTTTTTCAATTTCAATTGATTCTCCTTTCCGTTTATATAATTCCGTTAATTTGAAATCCGAATGCTATTTACATGCCAAATGATAGGATCATATTTTATATTTACCTTCTGAATCTTTGAACACAGAACTAGACTAATATATTTATATCTATAACAATTCTTATATTTTTGCACAATTTTCCCAAATAATATAAAATACGATCCTATCATTTCGTGACTACGTCACGTTTAACTAATGGAATCTTGCAACGCGTGCCGTTTCTTAGTAATGAAACCGACATGAAAGCTGCTTGTGGTCACCACATGTTTCATTTACGACCCTGGAAATGTAAAAGAAGTAAAAGAAAAAAGAATCAGATTCCGTTTTTAGTTCTTCAAATCTCATTGAAGAAGAACCCTAATTTTGATCTTCGGAGCTCCATCAATGGCTTCGATGCTTGCTCGCAAGTCTCTCAATACTCTTAGCATTCGACATCTCGTAAGAAACGAGCTCTTTTTCGCTTTGAATTTTTCCCTTTGCTTTTCCATTTGCTTGGTTTCCGACAAAATGCGGGAAAACTCTGCTTTGATTTTGGAAATGAAGATGAATTCTGTTTGTTTTGAATCATTTTTCTTGTTCTCGTGTTATTCGCAATATTGCGATGAAGATGTTAGTGAAAACTCTTTTGTGTTAATGGCGTTTGGATTTGTATCTCATGTCGGAATCGAGTAAATCTGTTAGATTACTGAAGAAGGGTAAAGCTTTGTTTCAGATTCTGAAATCTGAATTTCGAAGTGGAAACGATGAGCTTGGTAGTGAAATATCATAAGACTGATCGCTTTTGCTTTTCCAGTTCTTAGGGTCTCGTTTCATGGAACATTCGATTTTGCTAGTCGTTTTCATTTTTCTTTGGATTTGATAATTATTGTTAGAGAGACCAAGAGATTATCATAATTCTTTATGAACATCTAAGCTTTGATTGAGATCATGGAGTCTATTAGGTTTCTCCTTTGCATAGATTGACTGTTCTTTCTCCATATGATTCATATTTTTTTCCTTCTTATTCCGTGTTGCCTCATTTTTGCTGATAGGTTCTGTCAGGACGAGGTTTGCAGTCTCGGGCTATGTCGTATGGCACCAAGAAAGGTCTGTTTCCTTTTATTGAATTGGTGTTTTGGTGAAGAATATCAGTAATTACTAATTTGTATTGAGATTTCTTTGAGGAGTACATGTTGATTTGTGGTGTTTTGGTGAAGAATATCAGTAATTACTAATTTGTATTGAGATTTCTTTGAGGAGTACATGTTGATTTGTGGGGTTTTTCTCTAACTTGTAGATGATGAAGAAAGGGAGCAACTTGCTAAGGAGATCTCCAAGGACTGGAGTTCTGGTAATTAATTATGTTTTTTTTTCTCTTTTTACTGATCATTTCTTCCCCAAAGTATTAGTGATTTACTGATATCTTGCATTGTTTCAGTCTTTGAACGGAGTATAAACACTCTTTTTCTCACGGAAATGGTCCGTGGTTTGTCGCTGACTCTCAAATACTTCTTTGAACAAAAAGTTACTGTAAGTGGTGTCCTTCTCCAGTCTTCGTAACTTAGTTTGAAAGATAATTCATTATCCTGAAGCCCTTATCCATGTATGCAGATCAATTATCCATTTGAGAAGGGTCCGTTGAGCCCTCGTTTCCGTGGTGAACATGCTCTTCGAAGATACCCAACTGGTGAAGAACGCTGCATTGCGTGTAAACTCTGTGAAGCTGTAAGTTTCACATCTACTCTACGATTTTAGAATTCTCGTTCTCTCTCTCTCTCTCTCTCTCTCTCTCTCTCTCTTTCTCTCTGTGTGTATTCTCGTATAGTTATCCTAAGATTCTTTTTCTCACGGGAATGTGTTAGGATCTGTAAGCAATAAACTAGGGAGTCCCACTTCAGGTAAAAGAAGGCCTAACGGGGGATAAGACCTTTATGAATCCTATACGAGATAGGTTTTGGGGGTGAGGTTTAAATAGGTAGTTCTCTTTAGAATGTTAACTCTGTTTCTTCTAACGGAAACTGGGCGTGATGAACCTTTTAGTCTGCTTAATTTTATTTGAGCATCGTCAAAAGTACTTGTTCGTCCCCAATACTCAGTCTCATATCTGATTATTAGCGCGCTAACATGAATAATTTAACTAGTCAAGGAACAATATAATGAGTATATCTACGCAGTGGTTGCTATGGGCATGTTCTTTTTGCAAGACTCTGAGTCGGAATTAAGACTCAGTGTCAGATTTTCTGTTCGTTTGGTAAACTTAATTTTGAAGTTCAAACTCAAAAGTCTGAACACAAAATTCGAGCCGTAACTTTTTGGATGCTGAAATTTTCAGCGTCTTAACTCGGATTTCGAGTCCAAATATCCAAATTACTGTGATACCCTTAAAAAATCTCAAATTGTATAATTCATATTATATATATGCTTAATTTATATTTATTATACATATGTTATTATATATTTTGATAATTGTTTTTACAAAAATCCTAACTCAAACTTTAACTTTTATAAAAAAAACTAAACTTTAAATTTAGATAAAAACTCTAATTCTAAAATTTTCAAACAAACAACTTTAAATTTTGTTTAACTTTATTCCAAGTTAAAACATAAACTCTAATTTTCAACTTAAACAAAAAGTTCTTCAAAAGAACATGCCCTATCATGGCTTATGATGAACTCCAGATTTTAACTTCAAAGTTGGGAATGTATGAACACCTGTAATTTTTGGATGGCTCTGCAATTTCCGCTTCTTCTTTGATCATAAATGGATGTATTGATCGTACTTTCAGATATGCCCAGCGCAAGCAATCACGATAGAGGCAGAGGAACGAGAAGATGGGAGCCGAAGAACCACGAGGTTTTGCTCACTTGTTTTTAAATTTTCCTCTAAATTTGTTTCTCCATAGACTGATTTTGTGTTCATTTGTGATCTGTGAAGGTATGATATTGACATGACAAAGTGCATCTACTGTGGTTTCTGCCAAGAGGCTTGTCCCGTTGACGCAATCGTTGAAGGACCCAACTTTGAATTCGCAACCGAGACACATGAGGTCCGTTACACGATATTCTATCGATTGTATGAATTGATTGTGATTAAACATAGTTAGTATAATATCGGGTCATGATTCGTCTTTAGGAACTTCTGTACGATAAAGAGAAGCTTCTCGAGAATGGAGATCGATGGGAGACTGAGATCGCGGAGAATCTAAGATCGGAGAGCCTTTACCGATGATCATACTTCTGGTGGCCAATCTTTTTTTAAGGTGAAATAAATATGAGATGATATGCACAACCATTTGTCCTTTCGCTCCATCTTCTTGGGGCTTTGTGAATCTTTGTGATGGATGAAGTTCATAATTTGGATAAAAGAGTTGTTGAGATGATAATTGTTTATGAGTTTGTTTTTTTATTGGTTGAATACAAAATGTTTAACACAATGTCTAATAGAATATTTTGTTGAGAATTAGAATTTGGCTAGCAAGATATTATCATTTACTATTTTGCTTGCATAACAAAATGGAAATATCGAAGAAGATGTCTACTTGTTTGAAAGTTAGAGGTATTAAGGATAAGATTTTGGGGGTGAGGTTTAAATAGGGATCGAAGTCGTCCTTAAACGGATATGTGAACGTCTCGGATTAGGGACTGCGACTAGGGGTGTCCGCAAATTTGCGAACGGTCGCTACAACCGTCCGCAATTTGCGTACGTTCTTGGTTATGGTCCCTAATCTGGGATGTCCACCAGATCCGTCTCCAATCCGTTGGTAAATACGAACGATTTAGGGACTGTTTCTCTGTTTGCAAATTTCTAGACGGATTATAGACGGATTTTTGTTCTCGTCCCTATTTTGTCTATAATTCGTCCGTAAATTTAGGGATAGACTGGTCAGTTCGCAAATTTCGTTTGGAATCTTTAAATTTCTAGTAGTGTTATTTACTATTTTGCTTGCATAACGAAATGGAATATCGAAGAAGACAACTATTTGTTTGAAAGTTAGAGGTATTAAGGATAAGATTTTTTTCATTAGCGTAGACAATGCTACATTGAATGATAGTATGATGGTCTCTACAACATTGTTCACAAACACAACAAAATTTATTGATGTGTAAAACACAAAAATTGTTGACGTGTAAAGGAGATTATTTTCATATAAGAGGTAGTACACATATATTGAATCTTATGGTATAAAGGTTAAAAGTGATTGAAGATGCCTTGGAAAATGTTAATGTAAAATTTTTTATTAACCTGATTTCCGATTAAATATGTACTTCATGAAGATTTGAAAGATTGAAATGTTTTTTAAATGCGTATAATGAAGTTTTAAAGATAATGAATGAAAATATGGAAATGAGATTTGATAAGTATTGGGATTTTTATAGTTGCATTCTCTCTACAACACGCATTTTCAATCCGAGAATGAAGATGCAATTACTGAAATATTACTATGATAAAATGTATTTGGAGGATTATAAAACCAAATTTAGGGTTTCTAAATTTGTTTATATCGAAAATAAATAACTCATACCCATTGTAACATAACATAATATGGAAAGTTAATAGTTGCAATACACCTTTGATTAATTTTTGAAGACGACGTTAACAAAAATGTATATATTAAAAATAAACACATAAAAAGTACATACATATATATATATATATATCAACATGAAAGAAAAGGTTCATTTTAAGACTTTATAAAGGAGAAAAATTGAAAGAACAGTTGAATCACTCAAAAGCTACAAAAAAAAAATGACTAAAACAAGAAGAAAAAGGAGGGATGGATCAAAAGCAAAGGTTAGTAATAAAAAGCAGAGGAGAAGAAGATTTCACACACTTAAAATACAAATTGAAGGCGAAAATGAGATATAAAACAAATGGCGAAATGGAAACGAACCGCTTTGCGTCGTGCTTAGAAACATTTTCTATGCACAATTCCTGGTCCGGCCTCATCATACTCCGCCTTCGAGATCCACATCTAATGACATAATGACAAATTAATATAAAATTTTATATTAAATATGAATTTGAGCCTAACTAATTCCAAAAATTAGTTCAAAAGTTTAGCGTAACTCAATACAATATATAGAAGTAAATAGTTCATGTTTTAACTGATGTAGGATAACACAACATATCAATTTATATATATAAAGCAAAGACGATATATTTATATATATTGTCAATTGAATTAA
This sequence comes from Gynandropsis gynandra, assembly GCA_036759665.1. Classification (NCBI taxonomy): domain Eukaryota; kingdom Viridiplantae; phylum Streptophyta; class Magnoliopsida; order Brassicales; family Cleomaceae; genus Gynandropsis; species Gynandropsis gynandra. The sequence goes on along the minus strand of CM071865.1, from coordinate 319,907 downwards.
ATCAATCTACAATATTATCATGATATAGAAGTAAATAGTTCACGTTTTAACTCATGTAAGACGACACAACATAACGATCTATATATATGACGCAAAGACGATATATTTATATATATTTATATATATTGTCAGTTGAATTGAATCAATCTACAATATTATCATAATATATAGAAGTAAATAGTTCATGTTTTAACTAATGTAGGATGACACAACATAACAATTTATATATATGAAACAAAGACGATATATTTATATATATTGCCAGTTGAATTGAATCAATCTACAATATTATCATAATTATCCTTCGATGTCATTATATATATATATAGTTAAGTTCGTTGCACAAACCCTTTATCAAAAAAGTAAAATTTATTTTTACCTGTTGGAACGTGCTGAGAGAAGCAAGGATGGATCCACCGATCCAAACACTATACTTTCTTTCGGGTGGCGCCACGACCTTGATTTTCATGCTTGACGGGGCAAGGGCCGTGATCTCTTTGCTCATTCGATCCGCAATACCAGGGAACATAGTTGTACCACCACTAAGAACAACATTACCATAAAGGTCTTTTCGGATATCCACATCACATTTCATTATAGAGTTATAGGTTGTTTCGTGGATTCCAGCCGCTTCCATTCCAATGAACGATGGTTGGAAAAGAACTTCAGGACAACGGAATCTTTCAGCTCCAATGGTAATGACTTGTCCATCAGGTAATTCATAGTTTTTCTCCATGGAAGAGCTCGTTTTAGCAGTCTCGAGCTCTTGCTCGTAATCAAGGGCGACATACGAAAGTTTCTCCTTAATGTCCCTAACGATTTCCCGTTCAGCTGTGGTTGTGAACATGTAACCTCTTTCAGTAAGAATCTTCATTAAGTAATCAGTGAGGTCGCGTCCTGCAAGGTCAAGACGGAGGATAGCATGTGGGAGGGAAAAACCCTCGTAAATTGGAACGGTGTGAGATACACCATCACCAGAATCCAATACAATACCTGTTCAATGAAAGATCGAATCAGTATAGACGTAACGGATGAACATAAAACAAAGATGGGCTTTGAGATTAAGGCACTAACCAGTTGTACGACCACTGGCATACAAAGAGAGAACAGCTTGAATGGCGACATACATGGCAGGAGAGTTGAAGGTCTCAAACATGATTTGAGTCATTTTTTCTCTGTTGGCTTTTGGGTTAAGAGGAGCTTCAGTAAGGAGAACCGGGTGCTCCTCGGGAGCAATACGAAGCTCGTTATAGAAAGTATGATGCCAAATCTTTTCCATGTCATCCCAATTGCTTACAACACCATGTTCAATGGGATATTTCAAAGTGAGGATACCTCTTTTGGATTGTGCTTCGTCACCTACATATGCATCCTTTTGGTTCATCCCAACCATAACACCCGTGTGTCTTGGTCTACCAACAACACTCGGGAAAACTGCTCTTGGAGCATCATCGCCGGCAAATCCAGCCTGTCCACAAAATACACCATTTTTATACCTTCAATGAACATTTTAAGACACATGAAAGCTACTATGGAGGAGACTCACCTTAACCATTCCAGTTCCATTGTCACATACAATGGGTTGAATGTCAGCTTCCTCAGCCATGGCTTATTATGAAGCTGCATTCAGAACATAAAGAAACAAGTCTTAGGAGAACAATTCCTTCTACCCATACAAATTCTGGTATCTAAATCCTTCCTTAATCGAGGCAGAGACCAAAATTCAAATATTCTATTGTAGTCAACGTAAAACTTTGCATAAACTCAATTTCTTAATCGTGAAAACACTGTGATGCAAGCAGAATTCAGGATAACAAAAGAACAAGGATCACCTTCTCTATATCCTCTTGCATCCAGAATCAACAGATTCCATGAACAAACAGACATCTAATTGCATAAGTCGAGTTACTAACCGAAGCTACATAATCATTTCCAAATATTTTACAAACTCGAAATCTACTAAAACATGGAAATATCAGTAATCTGAAAATTGATCCATCAAGGCATAGACCTTAACAACAGAAAAGATAAAGTCAAACAGCAATCACTAATTTGAACTTTGATCAACATCTTTTGAATTCGGTTCGGTGCGATTCGTCTTGAATTGTATAGTAATTTCGAAACATATATCAGAGTTGATCATTCAAAAAATTCAAGCGAATCCTAATCCATACAGCTTTCCGACGATCAAAACATCATGAAAAAAATTTGAATTCGAAGATGCAACAAAGATATAAAAAATTCAAAGCCAGAGATTGTTACCTTGATTTGGATAAGAAGGAGTCGAAGATGAAGATCGAATAGGAACCGAGACTTTCTAGGAAGAATAATCTCTCTTCCTCTCTCTCTCCTTGCCGGAGATACAACGGCCGGTGAACTTCAGGACGACGGGAGTTTTTCAAAGCAGCGAAATATGGGTATTTATACAGGCGGGTAAATATGAACAGTTTATAATGTTATTTAAATAAATTAAAAAAATGAAAATAAAAATTCGAGCGAGATGAATCATTTCGACCACAAGAAAAGATAACGTGACCTGGCTGTCAGACAGCCATTTCCCCTTGTAGCTAACTGTTTATTCAACTTTTTATTTCAATATAAATGTATGATATCTCAGCCGTTGATTTCAAGTTTCGTATATCCGACGGTTGTCATCGACTTTATTTATTTATTTCGATTTTATATCAGGAAGCTATTTAACCTAGACACGATGGTCGTGTTTTAGCTTATTGGTTAGGAAAAATCAAGACTACTTCAACATCATAATATTATTTTTTATTATTTTTATCACATTGAAAGGGATATAATATAATTTATTTATGTGTAGAAGATTACTTAGAAATTTATATTTTAGTTAGAAACTTATTTTTATATTAGTTGTATTGTTTCGAATCGATTAGGATATGAATTTAAACTTCTATGTATTGTAAAGTTGAACGAAAACATCGATGTATATTTGTTGGATATCCACGTGACAAAAAATGATGGTGGGTGTATAACCTTGATCGTATTATTTTCTTTATGTCTTGAGATGTTCGCTTTTGGAAGGACATGTTGCCATTTGCATCGTCTTCGACCACTCTCGACTTTTTGGTCTGGTTCATGTTTGCTTTATATCTCAGATGGACTTGACTTTCAGATGATGATTCAATTTTTACCCTCTTCGTGTTTAAGGGGAGAGGGGTTCTCTCGAGGTTTCTATTGTCGTTTCAGTTGCTACAGTCTTAGATACTCAGGTCTCGAATCATGCTTCTGCTCTTTCTGCTACATCAATTTTTGGTTTTGATTCTTCTGATTATGTGTTAGGTCGTGGACATAGAGAGAAAATTTCATCTACCAGGCTTCGCGATTATGTCAATCACATTGTTCACGTCCTTTATCCCTACCCCTTGACAGTTTTACATCATTTGACATCTTTGTATCTGATCACACAATACATTTGTTGCTCAAAATATTGACCACGACATCGAGCCTTCCTCAAAACCGTTACTGTCAGCCATGAACTACAATCATACAAATAGGCCTTTAAAGATGAACGGTGGTCTATTACTATGCAAGAAGAGATTAAGATACTTCAAACCATAAATACGAATGTTTTGCATGCGAGGAAGAAAGTGTTTGGTAGTAAATGGGTTTTCAAAATCAAGTATTGCTCTGACGGATCGATTGAGAGACACAAGGCACAACTCGTGGTTCTCGGCAACAACCAAATTGAGAGAGATGATTATTATGAAACATTTGCTGTGATTGCAAAGATAAGCATGATACGTCTTTTTCTCACAGGGGCCTCGGCGACAATTTTGAAAAATTCATCAAATGAATGTGCATAACATTTTTTCACGGGGATCTGCATAAGAATGTATACATGAAACCTTCCTCGTGTTTTCCTCTTTTGGATTCGTCAAAGGTATTTCATCTAAAGAAGTCTTTATACAGTCTCAAAAAAGCTCATCGTTGTTGGTTTGTGAATTTCAGACAATCCTTGTAGTAATATGGTTTATGTGCATCTCCATCCTATCATTAGCTCTTTGTTTTCGCCCGATGGTGTTCGTCTCCATGTGTTTATATATGTCGACGATCTTATTATTACCGAAAACTCTCCAATTGTTATCCAAGATTTCAAAGCTTACCTTAGCTCGTGCTTCCACATGAAGAAAATTCACCCTCTCTAGTATTTTATATGTATTGAAGTGATTTGGAATCCTTATGGTATATATTTGTGTCAACGAAAATACATGTTAGATATAGTCTCGGAAGTGGGTTTAGTGAGGTTCCCTCTCAAACAGAATCATTGCCTCTCACTAACTACGAGTGACATGCTCTCAGATCTCGTACCTTATAGGCTCCTCGTGGGATGTCTTATTTATTTAGTTGTTACATGGCCGAAATTAGTGTATTATGTGCACATTCTCTCACAATTTATGCAAGCTTCAGGAACATTGGGAGGTTGCTCTAGGGGTAGTGCGATATCTTAAAGGCAATCCCAATTAAAGTATATTACTATAGTATGATTCAGATTTATAGATCCATGCATGTTGTCCTACGAGTCGACGTTCATTAACGAGTTGGTTTATTCAACTTAGTGCCTCTCCGATTTCGTGGAAACTAAGAAGCAGAACACTGTATCTCATTTATCAATGGAGGCCAGATACCGTGATAGAGCGATGACTACTTGCAAGCTCGTTTGGTTTAAAGCATTAGATATGGGTATTCATCATTCATCTCTGATGCGTTTATATTATGATACGAAACCTATATCGAAATTCTTCCTAAATGCGATGGAATTTGTTCTCTAAACTCTTAATCAATTTGCTATCTCAAAGAAACCTAAGCCTATCTAGAACATCTATTTCCGTCCAACACTCTCTTTTTGTCATTTGAAGTTTCATTTGGGCTGAGATTAGATGGACTAAAGCTTGGTGATGTAATTGATGTGGTCCATTTTAGGTTTCTTCAAATTTTGCCCCAAACACCCAAAATATGCTTAGCACACAAAGCTTGAAGTTTCTTAGCTATAGCCCTTGTAATTGAACCAATTAGCTCAGATTTTTGCTTATCGTCATTCGATTCTTCTCCAGTTTTACTCCCAACTTGTGTTTTCCCCAATTCAGATCCAAGTGTGCTCTTTAGGATGCCCTCATCATCGGTGTTCCACGATCGCACAAGGCATATTGAGGTGGATTTTCATTTTGTTCGGAATACGGTCCAAGACAAGGCCATTACTACGGACATGTCACAACAACAACGTAACTCGCAGATATCTTCACCAAATCTCTCGAGAATAAAAAAATTCAACGTCCTCGTGGCGAGGTTGGGTGTTTTGGACCTTCCTTGGAGGGTATTACGGAAAACATTTGTATTCACGACGAGATTTGTATATATCCAATTTTCTTATTACGAGATTTGCATATGTCTTATTTCTTTTGTCTGTGATTTACGTATATCTTATTTCTTTATTATTTTGATTTGCTTCGTATACTTGTTGTTGTAAATACGATAATGCAATAAACAAAAAGCCTAATTATATTTAATTTTGAAATATAAATGAAAAACAAAGTGATCAAATTTTATAACCATTATTGATTCCAAATGATAATAAATTACGTTTTTCTAAAAAAATAAAGATGGTTAGAAACTCACCAATTTAAATGGAATATCGAATTAACTAACATAAAATGAAGTTATCAAGGTTTATAGTCATTTTTGTCGCAAAATCATAATAAATTAAGTTTAAAATGAAAGTATTATGCCATTTATGTAATATTTTTAATAGTTTGGGTTTAAGTCGTAATTATTAAATGGTTAATAATTATAAATAAAAGAAAACGAGTTTTCGTTATCACAGTATTCTAAAACTAAAAAAACTCTAGCTGTCAGAAAGAAAAACCGAAGAACGAAAAACAGTTTTCGTTCTCCCCGAATTCCGCATCAAAACAGACCCAATATCGGCGTGGATACGCGTAGACGGCTTGTATTATCAAGTCTTGCATCCGACAATCACACATTCAACGCTACAGGTACTATAAAATCGTTTCTATATCGTGTTCGTCATTGAAATCTTATAAAACTAATCGTTAAAAATGAATAGATCTATAATCGGGTTGATAAAACACGTTTCCGCATCTAAATCAACCCTACATAAAAAAATTTAAGTTGTTTGGAAACTCAACAATTTAGATGTAATGCTAGATTAATAAATTATAAAAAAACAGCTATAACTATAATAATATATTATGTGTGAAAATAGACTTATACATATTATTAGTTAATAATTTATAATGAGAGTGGCGTGAGCCAATTATATAAAGAAATGCTCATGTCTCCTTCGAAGCCCAACCACCCCAAGATCCACAGGTTGCTAATTATTAATATTATACAATTTCAAATGTATGTTTACAAGTATATATTAAGTTATTTCAATTAAAAATATTAATTGGTAGCCTATATATATTGCCTAAAGAAATAATATAGGTATATATTATATAAAAATGTTCAAAACAATTTAAATAGTAAAGCTTTCATTATTTCAAATTATTCCATCTTTCGAATTTACAATAAAAAAATTATAGATTAGAGGTTAGTTCTTTCAATTCAATTTTATTATTGTACTATTATAGTGTCATTTGGAATATATGCAACTTCTTTTATAAAATATATAATTAGCTTGTAAATTTTTATATAAAATTAGGAAATTATAATTTTAAAAAAGATAAATTTATGTTTTTGTGCCAATTTTATTTTATTTCAAAGGTGGATATCATTATTTTATGCTCAAAATCAAAATTACCATTTACAAAAGTGGGAGAAACTCATAAAGTCAACTTTATTCTCCCACGTGAATCGCTCGTGCCGATGGAGGGCATCATTGCAACAAAAAATTCAATTTCATTGATTACATTACATTATTGATTATATTAAATTAGTATTATATGATTATATTGTGACAGACCATGTTATACTATGTTTGAAAATGTCAATCATGTTATTTTAATTATTCCATTTCGTATATTAAATTAAAGTGGACCTGGCTCTCCTTTTTTTAGTGGCACACCATAATGAACCCATAAAAAGCATTTTCTTCATACGGATTTGATTGCATTTTTTAAAATTTCTTGAAAGTACGACTTTTATTAGACATAAAGTAGAATATATCAAGTTATAGTTATATAATATTATAAAATAAGTAACTATATATATACCGAAAATTATTTTTGAAAAGTGCTGTATTAAGACTTTCATATGGTAGAAGATAGGTAACATGTTTTAAAATAAAATAATATAGTAGAAGATAGGTAAAACGAATAAGAGAGGATATAGAAAAATATGATTTTATGTTATTTTCAAGATCATTATATGTATTCGTAAATGCTACATGGTGTATTTATTCGTAGATTTTATAAAAAAACTTGAAGAGATTTTATTGATTAAATATGAAATAAATAGAAATTAAACTATTATGTTATTTGAAAGTTCAAAAGACGATGACATATTAAATTACTTTCATATTATAAAAAAAAGATTGTGGAGGAAAATAACTAAAATAACAAAAAAAAACTGCACTTATGGGCCAACAACTATAATGGGCTTTTATATAAAAAATGTTAATTTAAAGGGTGAAATACTTTGCCTATTTCCCCTATTCCTCCTTCTAATCTTATTTCCCCCTTAAATTCTTTAATTAATCCTATTCCCCAATACCGTTTAAAATTCTGTTAATTTTGATCCAAACCCTGAACATCCTAATTTTGACCCAATTTCATACTCAATTTTAACCCGACCCGACCAAAATTAAAATTAAATTAAATCCGGTTTACCCAATTATTAACCCGGTCCGGTTTAATATAATTTTGACCGGTTTACTGAATTTTGACCCAACCCAATTTATGATAAGTTTGACCCGGTTTACTGAAATTTTGACCCGGTTTTGTTGAAATTGATCCGGGTTTTTCCCGGTTTTGTTGAAATTTTTATCCGATTTGCTGAAATTGATCCGGTTTTGACCCGATTTTGTAGAAATTGACCCGGTTTGTTGAAATTGATCTGGTTTTTTCCCGTTTTTGTTGAAATTGACCCGGTTTTTTCTCGGTTTTACTGAAATTTTTATCTGATTTGCTGAAATTGATCCGGTTTTGACCCGGTTTTGTTGAAATTGACCATACGCGCACACACACATACACACACACATACATACGCACATACACACACATTTACATACGCACATACACACACATACACACATACATACATACGCGCACACACACACACATATACATACGCACATACACACACATACATACATAAATACGCGCACACACACACACATACATATGCACATACACACATTTACATACGCACATACACACACATGCATACGTACATACACACATTTACATACGCACATACACACATTTACATACACAAATACGCATACACACACATACACATACACACACATACACATATACATACGCACATCGTGAGTTTCACTAGTACCAACTTTGTCTTTAGCCCCAAAAACCAAACAAAAAGAAAAACAAACTGTGTTTTGCCAATTCATAATCCTAATGATAAACTATCATCACCATTCATTCTACAAGCTGAAATCAAACCCAATATAGATTTCCCTTTTTTCTTTTTTGCAGAAATTAGACCAAGAAAAACAAACTGTGTTTTGCCTATTCAAGATCCTAATGATGAACTATCACCATTCATTCTAGAAGCTGAAATAATAGCCAATATAGTTTTCCCTTTTGGCGTAAAATACTATACACATTTGTGAAAAGCTCTAATGTGTACAATCAAAACCTAATAGACGATACAAGAGAATTACGGATTCTATAAGTTTATTTGTAGATTGGTATTCGAAAATATCACTCCCCTTTTGGCGTAAATACTATATGCATTTGCGAGAAGCTCTAATGTGTACAATCAAAACCTAATAGACGATACAAGAAAACTACGGATTCTAATAAGTTGATTTGTAGATTGGCATTCGAAAATATCACTCCCCTTTTGGCGTAAAATACTATACGCAATTGCGAAAAGCTCTAATTTGTACAATCAAAACCTAATAGACGAAACAAAATCAAACAAACACTATAGTCTCCAAAGCAATTCAAGGGCTAACAACCGTAATCTCCAATTCTCGAAGAGACAAAATGAAACAGAATAAATACAATACCTAGAAACAATTTCTCAGTTGCTCTCAATATACACCGAGGAAGTACAAAGATGCAACGGATTATATCAGTGAAAGCCGCAAATAGTAACGATCCAGCTAACAAGAAAACCGCTTAGGCATTGTTATTCATTAGTGCAGCAGATTGTTAGATTCAAATCATGACAAACCCTAATGAACAAAGAGGTGATCACTACAATGTAGAATGCAAGGAGATGCCTTCCACACAGCCAATTCAAACGAATGCAAAAGCAAACCCAAGTAATCAGAAGAAGAAGATTATGAGAATCCATGAAAATCTAACTAATTCTCACCATTTCAGAGTTATGAAATGATGATGAATCACTATTCCACACAGTCTAAAATCCAGGAATGACAAAGGTATGAACCAGAAGACTGAACAGAAATCGATCAGCTGAAAAGAAAAATACAAAATAAAACCAGACGCTAGCTCCCACAACAATCGAAGCTTCCATGGCGTGGAAGCTTAAAACCAAAACCTAATAATACGCAGATCACATTCACAAGGAAGAACCTTCGATAAGAGATTCAATGGCGAAACACATTCGCACCGTTGATCATCTACAGAGAAGAGAGTGAGAGAGGTACCGGCGGCGGCGGCGGCGGCGGCGGCGAAGTCGAGCGGACAGACGATGGGTTGAGAGAGGAGTGAGAAAGTTGATGAGTTTGGGTTTCTCCGCGTAGTTAAAAGAGTCTTTAAACGCAAACGCAAACGCATGGAAACGGAAACGCCAAATACTTGGAAACGCAATTTAGAAACGCTGCGTTTGCGCATGATATGGGTTGAGAGAGGAGTGAGAAAGAGTCTTCAAACCCAAAGGCAAATGCTAATGCTTATAAATAGAAGAAACTCCAATACTTGAAAACGCAAGTGCAAACATAAACGCAAACGCAAATGCTTGGAAACGCTGCGTTTGCGCATAATATGAATGAATGATCTGATAACGGGCCTGGGGGAATTGTTGGCGCCAAGACAACAGGACTTTCGGATTTTCGTCGAGGAGAAAAGCAAGAGGATTCAGATTTTCCATTGATGCTATTCCTTTGAATCTTCGTACGGTAATTTCTGTATCTCCTTTGTGTAATCGCAATTCAGTTTTCTTTGCTCGATTCGAAATATCTTCAGCTGCTGTCTAGGGTTTTTTGGAATTCGTTCATCGTAGCTTTGTGCATCAATTGGATCTTTTCGTTTGTTTCTGGGATTTTTTGCCTTCCAATGTGATTTCATGCACTTGAAATGGACGCCTAAACATAAGATTGTCCGTTGAGGCGAGGGATGAATAGTTGGATTGATAATGAAATGGATGAGATTTTCATGAGATTTTAGATAATGATAAATCCATATAGTATGGATGATTAGGTTTTAAGGCTCCAAATCAAGAAACTTGTAGGTCATGCTTGACGATTTTCTTCGATTCTATTTGTTATAAGCTTTACCGATTAATCGAGCTAATCATGTAAATCATTGATGCCCATCTCTCTATCTCTCTCTTGTTGTCGATACTAATTGGTTCTAGAATTGTGGACCTATCAGAAGTAAGGCATTGAGGCATTGTATGAACTGTGTTCTTAATATGCCCTGATTAATTTCGTCCCTAGAATTCTCAAAGATGGCTGCCTTAGATGCCGTGTGGAAAAAGTACAATTCTTTTTGGGTATTACTATTGGATTTCAACGTTAATGATTGATTTCACCGATTCATCAACCATAAAGTTTAAACTGATATTTGTAACTGATAGTACTGATTCTGCTATTTGATTATCTAAGTTGATATTAGATGAGAATCCACATACATCTCATCTAATGATGCTTATGTTCTTAAAGTGTTTTGAAGCTGGATTTTAATTGCTATTTCTTTATTTTCTATTTGACAGAGGGTTTTCTCACAAATCCTACTATTGCCTGGTATGTTCCTTGTGTTAATCCTGCTCAACGTCTCTCTTTCTTGTCGGCTGTATAATTTGGCTTCAGAAATGTTGATTTGTGAGATATAGGGCATTGTTAGTACACCAATTCTAGATTTACTGTTACCATTACTGCTCTCTATGTGGATTTCAGCAATAATAATTGATTTCAGCTCTTCATGGGCCAGCTCCTAACAATTTCAATTATACATTTCAACTGATCTTTGTAATCGACAACACGAAAGCTTTATTGCATTACCGCCCTTAGTGATTTCGCTTTATCGTTTGTTTCATGTGATTAGTATGACTGAAAATCACCTCTTTTTTTTAATATAATTTGATTTGACTATATGGTGGATTCATGCTCAGATCCCATTTGACTTTATGCTATTTGTTGGTGAGAATACCTTCTTCAAATTGTGACTTCTATCTCTCTCAATCCAAGGTTTGTTCTCATTTGGATTGATTATATTAGTGCCTCTTTCTCAAAAATTTGTGGGGTCATGAACATTTGTCACATTTTCATATGGTGTGATTACCATCACTACTTATGGCTTGATTAGACTAAAATGTTAATTTTTTGGACGGTCAATTGTATCTTTCACATTAATTTTATAAAAATGGATGCTAGTGGAAGAACATGATATTCTTAATTCTAAGATGTTTCCCTTTTTTAGTTGACCAAGTTTTGTAGACCGCCCCCACTGAAATTTGACTGGTGGAAACGCAACGTTTGCGCTTGCGTTTGGCGGCGTTTCTGTCAGCGAATAGCAGCGTTTTGATTCATTTTGTCTGAATGATGGAATCGTTGCGTTTGCGGGCGACTGCGACTAGAAGCGAATGGTAGAAAATTGTTTGCGATTACGTTTTGAACTGAGATTTTTGCTTTTCTTTTAAGTGATTTGCCTTCTCAGTTTCTTTTTTTTATTTGTTTTACATTTATATTCTCACGTGAGGTCTAGTGGGTCTTAAAAAAATGTTTCATTTTCTTCCATTTACAGTGCACAGTGAACTATTCAACATAACATTTGGAAAATGTTAAAGAACAAAGAAAGTAAGATATCATTAACTTTACAACTTTGCAGGGGAAATGCTAGTCTGGTTCTGAATAATATAATACTGATTGGCTTGAATGCCAAGCAGAGTATGAAACAAATTCACCTAAAACCATGTATTAACCTTTCTGGTTCTAGTGGTGTTATTTGTACAATGTTGTCTTGTAATGGTTGTGACATTTCTGATGAACTAGCCTGGCTGCAGCCCACAATCTTTTGGCAAGTCTCAATGAGACAGTGCCTGCATGTCGGGCAGGACGAGTGCGAGCTGAGCCATTTGTCTATACACCGGACATGAAATCCATGGTTGCATTTTGGTAGAAGCTTCACACGTTCGCCATTTGTAAATTCTGATAGACATATTGCACATTCAGTGTCTAGGCCAGGTAGTTTCAGTTCAGTTGAGTAGTTTACTGTCTGGAAACTCTTTAAGGCTTTTCGTTTGACTCCTGTGTTGGCCAGGCGAATTGCTTGGTTGCTATTAGCTTCAGATGACACTAAATTGGAGCACCTCAATGCACATCTTATGATAGAATTTAAGCCAAGGGAACAAACTAAGGCACATAAGAGTACTGATAGGACCATTACAACATTGGCATCAAAACTGTTATCACCTGTATATGATGATGCTTCTGGTGTGTTATGAGCTTTTATTGATGGTGATGGTGCTGAGATTAATGGCTGATGAATTGTATGAAGAAGTAATCTTCTTGAGTAGGAACTTCCATGGAGGATTTTTTGGAATAACAGAGTTGATCGGGTAGTGGAAGTAGAGGTTGAAGTAGACATTTTTAACCTAGTTTCAAGAATTGGGTAGATCTTTTAGGGTTTAGGGTTTCAAGAATTGGGTAGATCTCTTAGGGTTCAGGGTTTCAAGAATTGGGTAGATCTCTTAAGATTTAGGGTTTAGGGTTTCAAGAATTGGGTTTAGGGTTTCAAGAATTGGGTAGATCTCTTAGGGTAGATCTCTTAGGGTTTTGGTATAGGTGATATATATAGAGTTTGGATTATAACTTTCTGAGATTTGAGAGGAAATAATTTTTTTTATTTGAATTTATTTCTGAATTATGGTTGGAGGAATATGCTTGAGGAATCAAGAATTGGGTAGATTTCTTAGGGTTTTGGTATAGGGTGATATATATAGAGCAAAAGGTAAAGGTTTGAATTATTTTCTGAGATTTGAGAGGCAATAATTTTTTTTTATTTGAATTTTTTCTGAATTATGGTTGGAAGAATATGCTTGAGGAATCAAGAATTGGGTAGATCTCTTAGGTTTTTGGTATAGGGTGATATATATAGAGTTTGAATTATAACTTTCTGAGATTTGAGAGGTAATAATTATTTTATTTGAATTTTTTTATGAATTATGGTTGGAGGAATTAAGTCTATAGTAAGGTTTTTTTTTTTAATGTGTTATTTTATTCAAGTGTTTTTGCAATTTGTATGGATTCTCCACTGAACTTTGTATAATTTTGTATGGGTCCATCACACCATTTGCTGCAATGGTAATGCCACGTGGCATTGTCTTTAACAAATCAAATCTATCAGAATTGCTCTTAGGGTCCCAATTAGCTTTTAATTGCAGCAGCCATGAACCTTCCTAATCTTTGAGATAGCCTTCAGATTTATACAATTTATTTTCTTGGCTCATTCTATTTGTCTTTGCTTTAGTTCATTAGGATCCTCATATTTCCCTTTTGAAGATTTTGTTTGTTTCTAAATCAGACTTATTTCTCTTAGATTGAGATCCATGAAACATTCTTTTCCTTTATATGAATCCATGAGATCCATGGTTTTGTCTGTAATTTAAACGTGATCGGCGTTTCTGTCAGCGATTAGCTGCGCTTTGATTCATTTTGTTTGAATGGTGGAATCGCTGCGTTTGTGGGCGATTGTGACTAGAAATGAACGGTAGAAAACTGTTGCGATTGCGTTTTGAACAAAATTACCAAAATAGACAATTATTAAGAAAAAAATTATTTTAAGTTTTTTGTTTAATATATATTTTTTAATTATAATTTTCGAATATTTGAAATAAATTAAAAAATTATAAAAATATTTAATTATACAATACATATATATATATATATGCATATATATACGATTAATATAAATTATAATAGGAAGAGATAAGAAAGATACAAGGTTATTTTGGTAATTTTATTCAAAACGCATCAAAATACAATCGTAATATAATATAATTTCAGATTTTTAAAATATGTGTCTCAGTGCATTTTCGAGTGACTGCAACTCCACGAGTTGCATATAATCGCCAGGAAACGCAGTCACCGCTATTACGTTTGGCTGCGACTCCACCAATTAGGACCTAAATCTATTCAAACCTCTCTGTTTAAACCCTGAATAGAGGCATACTTATGATCTACTCAATTTTAATTAATTTCCATCTATATTTAGGGAACAGAAATTGGCCGTCGAGCACCCAAAAGGGCAAACCTCCGTGCAATTATTCTCCAAAAACTATCACTTACATAGCATAGTGTCCAGCTACACCTTTAGCTGAATAGTTTTTGCTTTCTGTTTTTCTTTATATGTATCTGTTTAAAATCATAACTAAAGCTATTGGTCCCAAGATTAAAAAAAAAACCTTTTTTTTTGTTGCTTTAAGAGATATCATTTCTTATTGGTTACAAATTGCAAAGGCAATCTACGTGAATCTAATATCAAACGTTTTTCTTGTGGCTCTAAATTAAAGATAGATTCTTTGAAAGGAAAATCTCAAAGAATATATGGTTATTAGTGAGAGAATTAACATGGTTCTTAGACCCTCATTGGTGGAGTCGTGGCCAAATACAAATGCAGTGACTGCGTTTTCTGGCGATTTCAGACGACATTAAAACCGACAGGTGGAGTCACAGTCGCCCGAAAACGCACCGAAATGCAGATTTTAAAAAAATCTGAAATTATGTTGCGTTATGTTTTGGTGCTTTTTGAATAGAATTACCAAAATACCCTTGTATCTTTCTCTTATTTCTTATCTCTTTCTATTATAATTTATATTAATCGAATATATATGTATTGTATTGTATATTTAAATATTTTTATAATTTTTCAATTTTTAAATTTATTTCAAATATTTGAAAATTATAATTAAAAAATATACACTAAACAAAAAAATTTAAATAAATTCTTTTCTTAATAATTGTTTATTTTAGTAATTTTGTTCAAAACGCAAGTACAATAGTTTACTACCATTCGTTTCTAGTCGCAATCGCTCGCAAACGCAACGATTCCACCATTCAGACAAAATGAAACAAAACGTCGTCAATCGCTGACAAAAACACCACCAAACGCAAACGCAAACGCTTTGTTTCCACCAGTCAAGTCCTTAGTGTTAGTTGTAAGAAATGGTTATTGAAGAATTGGCTTAGGATAAGATTATGAATGTAGGGATGAAAAGTTAAAATTATAAAGCAAGAGATTTCTCCTTTTTTATCCTTTCCTATCATTCTCATTCTGAGATAAATTAGTCGGTCGGCTAATTCGAAATGGATTTGTCTTTCCTTTTGATTGTTCCACTCTCATATGAACATAAGGTGGCCTGTTTTTTTATCCATTTGTCCAAAGCAATAAACTTTTTTTTTATTGAATTAAAGTTCTAATCTGCATTTCCAGGAGAAAAAAAAAAGTTTATTATCTTAAGTTGATTATAGCAATTTTATTTGGATCACTTAGGTTTATGTTATAATATTCTGTTTATTCATAGAAGTAATAAAATGTGATGCTTCTGCATTCTTTTATTGGATTTCTCGATTAGTTTTTGGAGAGATATATTTTGTATTTTCTTTGAAATTGTTACAAACACCAGTAAAAAGACTTTAAATCCTTTTTATATTTATCCTCATATATATTTGATTGATGTGAAATAAAGTGATTAGGTAAAAGTAAGAATATCCATTGGAACACATATATATATATATATGACTTTTAATGGATACATTCATCAAGTTGTGTATCCAATTGGGTTTAAGGGCTATGACAAAAGTTCATTAGTTGAGCTAAATCTTGGAATTACAAATCATTCTCTGTCTCTTAGGTTCTTATTGGTGGAGTCACAGTCAAATGCGGCGATTGCGTTTTTTGGTGACTCCTCGCGATATTAAAACCGACCGGTGATGTTGCAGTCATCTGAAAACGCACCGAAACGCATATTTTAAAAATCTAAAATTATATTACGTTAAATTTGTGTTTTGGTGTGTTTTGAAAAAAATTACCAAAATACTCTCGTTTCTCTTTTTCTATTATAATTTATATTAATCGTAAATATATATATATATATAAATATATATGTATATGTATTGTATATTTAAATATTTTTAATTTTTTAATTTTTTAATTTATTTCAAATATTTGAAAATTATAATTAAAAAATATATACACTAAACAAAAAGTTTTAAATAAATTTTTTCTTAATAATGTCGCAGTCGCACGCAAACGCATCGATTCCACCATTTCGACAAAAGAAAAACAAAACGCCACCAATCGTTGATAGAAACGCCATCAAACGCAAACGCAAACGCTGTATTTCCACCAATCAAACCCTTATTCTCTTTCTGATTACCAATTTGGTTTCAATACTCAAATCTCTGTTTGTATTGGTTGAACCTATTCATTACTTTTCAATGTCAATCTCTCGGTATTGGTTTCTATGAATTTTTTGTGTCAAAATGTTGCATTTTATTGAATTTATAAATGAAACATTTGTTGTCTTCCCTTATAAATTCATCTTTTTTTTCTTGATAATGTAGAGAACTTAGTTTTGTGCTTGGATGAATTGGCACAGCCTATTGTCTACAGCTCTTTTCCCGGTATACCGACAAAATTTTCCTATTTTTTTAATTAATTGAATTGTTTTTCTACTAATTTTGATTAATATATTCCAAAAAGTTGAGATATAATTGAAGGCTTTTTTGATCCAACAAGAAGACTTTGTATAAAGAACTAAGCTGGTTTTCTTAAACATTATCCTCCATAGTGCATGTAGTGCTTCTGTATCTACAGAGCATTGATTTAAATGTTAATAATATAAAGTTAAAGTGCAATTAATTTTTTTAAAGTTTTTTAATTTATATGGTTAGGGAAAAAGTTTAATAGTGTATTAATATCTCATTCCCTTTTTTAGTAACTGCATTTGTTAACCTCCAAACAAAAACTATTCAAGGCTTTGGACGAAATTTAAATTGAAGAGATGTAAATAAAAGAAAAATTCAGTCCAAAAATATACAAAAAAAAAAATGTTTTTACTTAAGATAAAAGAGTTTAATTAACTCCACATTCTTCAATGATAAACCAATTGCTATTCTCTTCTGTGTATAATCTCAATACTATGTTCTTATTTGCCCTTTGTAAAATATTTAATACTTAATTGCACTTTATATCTCATCCAATTAGAAGTTCCTAGGATCTTATTTAGACCCATTTTTTTATGAAATCTGTATTTGCTTTTTAGCTGCAAGATCTTAGGATTTAGTTGTGATATCCATAAATCTAGATTTAACATGTGGCTCTTAATTAAAGGGATAATTATGTATTATTAATACATGATTAGTAATGTAATTCTGTTGTTTATGGACTCCAGTCTGTCTAGTTTGATTTGGACAACATCTTAATGACTATGTTTTCCAAGATTTCGAATTTGATATTTGATAAAAAGTTTTGGAAAGGCTAAGATAAGTTTATCAGGTTAGCTTTTGAGTTTATAATTCCATCTTTCCTATTCTATTTGATGCTTTGTTTATCATATTGTTGTCCCTTTTTTTTATACTAAGTTACTGACTGGTGGAGTCGCAGTCGCCCGAAAACACTCCTAAACACAGATTTTCAAAATTTGAAATTATGTTGCATTACGTTTGCGTTTTGGTGCGTTTTGAATAAAATTACCAAAATACCCTCGTGTTTTTTTCTTAACTATTCTCTCTTCCTATTATAAGTTATATTAATCGTAAATATATATATATGTATATGTATTGTATATTTAAATATTTTTATATTTTTAAATTTATTTCAAATATTTGAAAATCATAATTAAAAAATATATATTAAACAAAAAATTTAAATAAATTCTTTTCTTAATAATTATCTATTTTGGTAATTTTGTTCAAAACGCAATCGCAACAGCTTGATATCATTCGCTTCTAGTCGCAGTCGCCTGTAAACGCAGCGAATCCACCATTTAGATAAAATAAAACAAAACGTCGCCAAACGCAAACGCAAACGCTGCGTTACCACCAGTCAAGCCCTTAATGACTATGTTTTCCAAGATTTCGAATTTGATATTGATAAAAAGTTGTGGAAATTGAGTTTATAATTCCATCTCTCCTATTCTATTTGTGCTTTGTCTATCATATTGTTGTCCATCTGTCTTAGATTTGAATCATTTCTTATTGTTTATCATGTACTCCCTTGTATTGTTGTTGCTCTTGCACGTACAAAATGTTAGGATCCCACATCGCTTAGAAATGGGACTAAATAGTGCCTTATAAGGCCATGACATTCTTTCAATGTTCTTAGAAAGAATGGATCTATTATGGGATGAGTTCTTATCAGAATGTGAATTCGTACATATTCCAATTCAAATTGAAACCATCTCCTACCCCCTAGAGGACAACATCAATCCATGAAGGAAAATTGAGTGTTATGCATAAAAGATCATGTTTTGTTGCCCATGATGATCATAAGATGATAGAGTCGATGTGAAAAGCTTCACACAAAGTAGAAAACTCAATTGATGGTGTTTCCATATGAATGATGTTAAACAGCTAAAGTTCAAAGGAAGATCTTCCTCTATCATGCTTTGATCTCACAAAGCTAAAGTTGCAATTGACAATCCAAAGTTTGAAAATTTGTGGGTCTTTGGTACTCTACTTGATCTGATTTTGACATTAACATGGATATTACTTGTTGATATATGATAGATTTTGATTCAAGGGTGACCCATAGAAAGTAATAATTCGAATTGGAATATGTACAAATTCACATTCTTGATAAGAACATTGAAAAGATTAAGTGTGATGAAACTATGAAATGATATTGAAAAGTAAGATTTCCTCTCTCTACATTTGTGTTTTTTCTTTTATATTAAAAACAAAAGGAAGAACAAAGAATTTGCCAGCAGACATTTGTGTTTGAAGTGTTTGTAGAAAGTGTATTGGAGCATAATGAAAAGGACTTCTTTTTAGTCATTACTAGTCTTCAAGTCAAAGTTCTTCAATTGAATGTATCGGATTAAACACATTCTAATGTGATTTAGTAGGTCTTGACTGGTGGAAACGCAGCGTTTGCACTTGCGTTTGATGCCATTTCTATCAGCGATTGACAGCGTTTTGTTTGTGTTTAAAAGTGTGGTGAAAATTATAAGATGATATTGAAAAGTAATATTTCCTCTTTGTACATTTGTGTTTATATTAAAAACAAAAAGGAAGAACAAAGAATTTGCCAGCAGACATTTGTGTTTGAGATTGACCAGTGGAGTCGCAGCCAAACGCAAACGCGGCGACTGCGATTGATGGAGTCACAACTCTCTAATCTAATTTATGGGCATACATTAGTTGCTTCCTCTGTAAATGTTGATCCTTTCTTCAGGTTCCAATGGAGCAATCTGTGTGACAGTTGTTGTTGTTATTGTTGTTGTTGTTATTACCTCAGATTGGTTACAGTTTGTGTCCAAAATCTTTTGACATGTCTCAACAAGAGAATGTCTACATTTGGGACAAGACAAATTCAACTTAAGCCATTTGTCAATACAACGAAGATGGAAGCCATGATTGCATTTAGGAAGCAATCTCAATTGTTCACCAGATACAAAATCTGATAAACAGATAACACATTCATCTCCAAGACTTGAAAGATTCATCATCTCAGGTGAGTAAGTCACAACTGGAAACATCTTAAGAACCTTTTGTTTGAATCCTCTGTTTGATGTAGAAGGGTTTGATGAAATAGGATCTGAAATCATGAAACTTGAAGATGATCTTCTGAATACACAACGTATGATGTAATGTAAACCAAGTGAACATATAATTCCACAAATGAGAATTGATAGAAGCATTAGAGCATTTCCACTTAGGGTTTCGTTTGGTTCAGGAGGAGATGAAGGCGTAAGAACAAAAGGGTTGTGAAGAAGTAATTTTCTGTGGCCATGGAAGTCTTCTTGATAGACATTTGATGATGAAGAAGAAGAAGAAGAAGAAGGTAAGTTAATTGTATTCATTCTTTTTTTTTTTCTTTTTTTTGCTTTGCTTTGGTGAGTGATCCTCTAATATATATATATATATATATGTAAATGTATAGTTTGATTGATGGGCATATAAGGAATTGAATATATAAAAAAATGTTGCATTATTAGATAGAGTTAAAAGATCCACCTTTTTTTGGTTTGCTTTGGTGAGTGTTTTTCTAATATATATATATATATATAAAATGTATATAAGGAATTGAATATATAAAAAAAATGTTGCATTATTAGAATTTTTGGAATATTTTTTTTATTTTCATTTCATGTTGTTGAGGGACCCTGAAAGGGCTTATCCATTTCATGTTCTTAAGTGTAGATTTTGCCACTTAGCATATCTCTTCCAACTACAAAATGCTTTGGTAGGGACCATCTCCAAAAGAGAGAAACTTATTTATATAATATAATATATATATTATTATTATATATATTATATTATATAGTGTTGATAAGCTATAAGCTATTATATAATTCTTTTCTCTTTAGATTTTGTTTTTAATTTTCTTATACATAATTTAATATAACAAATATGCATATGTTTGTGTGTAAATTATGTGGCTATTAATTTTTACCACTTTTTTTAATAACATGGTTAATATGAATTTTATATTCTTCTGTGGAGAATTGTTTCGCCTTTATCCTTATGAATTATTATTTTAAGAGCAAATTGCCCTCCCAAAATAAAATTACTATTTTTTATAAAAGGGATTCATTATTATGATTTGAAGTTATCTTTGTTGACACACACACACTTATCAGTAGCAATAATACACAAATATACAAAGTCGACAATTTTAGAGAATTTTTTTACGCGTTTTTTTTTCAATTTCGAATTGCATATTTTATTTAATTGCTACAAATATATATATATATAACAATGAAACAATTAATTATTTCCTCTTTATTGGTAATATATGCCAAATCTGTTTGGATTATGTTGTGATTTTCATAATCTCAACAAGACCTTGGTCTCTACATATGTGGACCTATTAGTTTTCTTTCCTTATTTATTTATTTATTTATTTTATTCACTTTGAAAAAATAAATAAAATATGAAAGTGACTCAGTGTACTCTGCCTGCTTTTGGCATCTTTATCGCTCCATCAACATTATCACTTGGCCTTTTTACCTTAATTAATAAAAGTCCCATGTTTATTTGCTTTTAAACATATTTGATTATAATCTAAATATATCTAAATTTTCTAAATCTTTTAAAATTATCCTCATAAAACGTTGGAAAAACAAATTTGGAATTCTCTTGAAAAAAATTATCATTTTTATTAGAATATTTTAATCCAATTTGTCAATAAAAGATAGAAATTAATTGTATTTGGTTATAACCATATTTTTTTTAATATCATCTTAGAAATTTTAAGATTTATTATCAATTGAAATCATGAATTAAGATCGTGTAACATAATGAGAAACTCAAGTGCATTTTTTACACATCTATTTTATAGGCTTAAATTTTTATTTAGTTTTTCATATATTTTGAAGTACAACTTTTTCAAAAATAACTGATATATATATATATATATATATTAAATTAAATAATAACATATGTATATATGATTGTGTGGATAGAGATTTGGGGATAGATATCATTAAAAATGGTGCTACATAAAGTAAACTAGTGGGGATACTTGTTTTCCCCCTCCTTTTGCTAATTTATTAACCAATTAAGCTTAATAATTTATGGTTTATGATAAAGTTATAAGATATGTTTCACATCTAAATCATATGAATATCTCATATTTCATATATCGTTGTAAATAATTAAAAGATAGATTGTGATACATAAAATATATGATGAATAGTAAGTATATACTATATACCATCATTTTTTAATTAAAACTTATATTATATGTTATATATATTCAAAATTATTTTATGGTTACCATGATCATACGTTTCTTTTTCTCTTTTTTTCGGAAGTTTATTTATATTGATATTACCGTGTTAATTTAATATGGACATGTTATTATTTTAGTATATATGAGACCAAATAAATTTCCCGTTTAAAATGAAAAAAAACAACAAAAAATATATATATATATATATAATAAAATAAAAAATGCTGATATAAAAAGCTTCATTATAAATGTTTTTGTCATATATTTATATTTTTGATATACCAAAAAAGAACATGGGCTCATATAATGGGCCGATTATATAGGTGTGAATAGAAGGCCCTTTAAAGCCCAATAATGGGCCCGTTAAATACGAGATCGAAAGCATTTAGGCCTGAAAAGGCCCATGTCTTTTTCTCTTTAGTTTTGGCTTGGTTTGTATTAGGACTGGGCACGGGTCAGGTATCCAGATTTTTGAGGGTATCCGAAACCGAACCCGAATCCGGACGGGTAGATATATTGCTATCCGAACTAGAATCCGAGGGGCTCGGGTATCCGGGGTTCGGGTACTCGCCAAATGTATCGGGTACCGGAACCCGTGCCAAGATCCATGGTTTTTTTGCAACGACATGTCCAAGTGTTGGAGTCGGTGGTCATTTCAGTGTGGAGGGTTCGGTTTCATGATGAGAAAACACGGGTTGGTTGTAGATAATGTGATAGACGTGTATATAATGGACGCAAATGGTAGAGTTTTCGACGGGAGAGCAATGGGCGAAGACTTGTTCTCGGCGATCAGAGGCGGTGGAGTTACGAATTTTGGTGTTGTCTTTTCTTGGAATATCAAACTCGTTAGGGTCTATCGAAAGAGATGAGAGAGGCAACGATAGAGATATGTGAAAGTGATGAGAGAAAGGAGTGAAAGAGATGAGAGGTGGCGGGAGAGAGAGAAGAGAGAGGAGTAAAAGTAAAATGTGAAATAAACCTAGTGGCATTTCTATATAATGATATATATGTCTATTTTAATATTTATATATATATATATATATATATCCTCGGGTATTCGCGGGTATACGACGTAGAGATAAAAATATCCGACCCCGCGGGTAATGAGATTTCATTACTCGAACCCGAATCCGTAGGTTTCGGATAATTTTTCGCGGGTTCGAGACGGATTTCGAGTCGGGACGGGTTCTTCGGATAATTTACCCACCCCTAATTTGTATATTGATGTAAAGTTTTACTCTTTATATTTGGAAAATGTGATATTATGTTAGTTTATGGAAAAAAAATTAAGTCAATATATAAATTTTATTAGAAATTTTGAATGTATTAATTTAATAATATAATAATTTTTTATTATTTTAGATGAATTAACGATGTTAGTAAAAAAATTAATTTATTATTTTATGTGTTTTTAATTTTTGTGTAATTTGAATTTTAGTTTAGATTATATTTGATAATTATTAATTTTTTATTGATTTTATTTAAAAATTAAATTTGAATATAGATAAGGATATTCATAATTATAAATATTTTAATTTATAAATATAAATAATCGGAAATCTATGAATTTGTTATTCGTAGTTATTTTTTAAAATTAAATTTGTGTTTTGACTTTTTAATGATATAAGTGTATTGATAATATGGTATTTGCATCAACTATCATTAATGGAAAAATGTGTAGTTATTATAAATTTTGTATGTCAATTTAAGTCAACTTTTCGGTGTCATTATAATATAAAAAAATATTAGTAATAGATAATTAGATTATTAAAATTGAAGTATTATTATTATTATTAGATTTTGTTTATATGAATTTCTCTCAGATATTTTGGGTATGTTGTGTGACTTCGATGGAGCTTGAATCTGGACTCGAAGAAAAAATCTCGATCGGAGACTATGTTACCAAATCGATACTCGGAGTGGGTTCCATGTCGACAGTTTGGCGAGCGGAGAACAAGCTCACCGGAGAAAAAGCGGCGGTGAAGCGTGTCGATCTCACGAAGCTCAACCGCCTTCTCCGGGAGGCCGAACCGTATTTCTCTCCGCCATCAATCACCCAAATATAATCCGTCTTCTCCACATCTTCCAGGTTCGTTTCGTTTGAACGAGTGAATTGCTTGCGATGGAATTCGCATTGAGTGATTGCTATCGAGTAATAATCAATCAATCAAGTGATTGAAAATCAAACAATCGATTAATCAGTACATACTTAGGTTTTGTAATGGTGCTGTTGATTTTGAATTTGAATTTCTCTCCCTACTGAGATTTGGAACAATACAGAGGAACTTGTATATTGAAGTTGTATAACTGGCAAAATTCATCCGGTCTTTCTCTTTGCAAATCAGATTCCTTGTTCTCAGCAACCAAGGGTCTGATTAATGTTTTGATTTGAATTTTTAGGATTATGTCCGATTTTCCTGTTAACATTTATGTTATTCACATTCAGGATGGAAATTTTCTAATCATGGTTCTGGAATATTGTGATGGAGGAACCCTAGCATCATATATTCAACGTCATGGGAGAGTTGAAGAACATGTTGCCAGGAGAATCATGGAGCAGATTGGTAACTTTTACATGTGCTTTTACCCATCTGAAATGCTTATCTTTTCAATGTGCAAGATCCTTTTACTTCTTGATTTGTAACAATTTAGTATATTGATGTATTTGATGCAGGAGCTGGTCTTGAAATTATCCATGATAATCATATCATTCATAGGGACCTTAAACCCGAGGTACTTTCAGATTCTTGATTGTTTCGGTTGAAAAATGGTAATACTTATTTGTGCGTATCAAGATTCGGTCTTATTGGATTTGAATCAGTCGATTTCATAGATGAATTTTCAGTTGACTAACATTAGTATTTTAACGGTACAGAACATTTTACTCTCTGGATCTGGTGATGATTTCGTGCTTAAGATAGCTGATTTTGGACTTTCGAGGTAAATTTTCAATAGAAAAACAAAGGCTTTATGGAGTGTAGCTCTTAGAGGTTATTTTGAGTCATCTCACATTTGGTAAAAACAAAGATCTCACCGTTTTTTTCCTTTCACGTAGAGAGTTAATCCATCAAATTGCTTCTACTGTCTATTAATGTTCATGTAAAATGTTGAAAAACAGGAAAATACAGCCCGGAAAATATGTTGAAACAGTGTGTGGCACCCCGTTTTACATGGCTCCAGAGATACTTCAGTTTCAAAAATACGATCAAAAGGTGATTTATTTCTTCGTCTGTCTGTCTTTCGGTCTATTTTCTATGCATTTTTTGTACGTAGAAGTAGGGGTGTAAAATGAGCTGTCGGTCTTTAAGCGAGTCGAGCTGGGTATTTTCTAGTTCGTTTAAAAAACGAGCTGGCGAGTTGAGCCCAAAACGAGCCCGAGCTTACACAAGCTGGCTCGCGAGCTGGAAAAAAATAATGTACAAAAATAAAATATTTTCCTTTTTGTATAGCATATATAATATTGCATTTAATGAAACATAATATATTGTTTAAACATATTATAATATTATAATGTATATTTCCTTTTTCTAATAATTGATATAACAAAATAAAGAAAAAATTTAGTAAAGTTACAAGTGGTTGAATTTAATACAATGATATTTTATACTTTTTATTCGAGAATTTTTTTATTTAGTACAATGATATTTTATAACATTATGTTTGAATTAATGTTTTCATATTTTCGATATTTTATTTGGTTCGTTTGATATTTTTATCATACATGATATTACAACTACTTCAAAATAATTAAATAGTCTAGCTCGTCAGCCAACTCGTTTTTTGGCGAGCTAGAGGCGAGCCGAGTTGAGCTGGGATTTTTAAGCTCGTTTAAAAAACGAGTCGAGCTGAGCCAACTCGTTTTTTGGCGAGCTGAGCCGAGCCAACTCATTTTACACCCTATGTAGAAGCCAGAATAAGAAGCCGCAATACCACCGCAGGCTGACATGTGGAGTCTAGGAGCGATCCTTTTCGAGCTCCTTCACGGATATCCACCGTTCCATGGGCGAAACAATGTTCAGGTGAGATCTTAAACTCATAAACAAATTGTATAATTTCCATTTTCTATCAAAAAACCTTCCTTATCATTACAGAAAAAGCCTTTTTTTTTCGAGTCGCAGATTCTGAAGAACATCAAATCTAGTACTTCTCTTCCTTTCTCTCGATCTGTTCTTCAACATTTTCACCCCGAATGCATCGACATGTGTTCAAGATTGCTGTCAATAAACCCGGGTACGAAAAATCATTTCGATATCTGTTTCATCTTGTGCTTAAAAGACGAATCAAGTTCGAAAAAACGCCCTTTTTCTTGCAGTTAGACGCATGTCCTTTGATGAGTTCCACAAACACAAGTTCCTAAGGATGGTCTGTGAAGCAAACAGGTACTTGTGAATTCTCTCTTCTCTTTGCTTATAGAGTCTTTTTTTTTTAAACTAAATATTTTCTTATGTGTGGTTTTAGAAAAAGTATTATTTTTCTGAAGATATATTTCTAGAATAATATCCGAAATAATGGAA
The DNA here is from genome assembly GCA_036759665.1 of Gynandropsis gynandra. NCBI lineage: Eukaryota > Viridiplantae > Streptophyta > Magnoliopsida > Brassicales > Cleomaceae > Gynandropsis > Gynandropsis gynandra. The sequence continues at coordinate 293,134 of CM071865.1, read as the reverse complement.
AATTTGAGATTGATTTTGTTTAAATTTGATATACACAGAGATAAAAGGTGGATGAAGTCATATTCATGTGTTTCATTTCATGTATAAAAATGAAAAATAAAATTTGTTTTTAAAATTTTGAAAAAGATCACATACTTTTATAAGTTTTTTTCTTATTTATGAAAATATTTATGTAAAATGAATCAATTTGAGAAAATAAAAGTTTTTTTTGTCTGTTGGGTTATCCATTGGGCAGCAAAATATTTCATTTTGTTTAACCGTTGGATTGTGGATCTAGCCAATGGATTTAAATTTTCTGAAAATGTCATTCCTTATGATCATAAAAAGCTACATATTTCCACGTCATCTATAACCAGTTCAACCGAATAATTAAATGCCACGTGTGCATTGTCATTACTCTATGCGTTACCAAGCAAAACCTATTAATTTATTACTTATCATTATTATTCAACGATTAAGAGAAAAACAAAAATTTGTGCATGAGGTTGAGGTTGAGGATGAAATATAAACATCCCTTTTTGTTTTTTTAATTTTTCTTTTAGGTGAAAAAACAATTATTCCAATCAAAAGAGAAAGGAAGTGAAAAAATCTTTCTCTTCAAAGGATCAAATTCTTCAGAAATTAGGGTTTCAGATTAGAACAAGGCCCCCACCACCAGGTACGTCAGATTTGCTAGTTTAATCGCATTTTAATCCTTCATGTTGATTTTTTCATGTGTTTTCTATTTTCTTTGACATTTTGTTCAATGATTTGGAGCTATAATTGAGATTAAGGCAAATTTATGAATTTTAGATGAATGTGAATTATAAGATGATTGATGAATCCGAAATTGAGGGTTTTCATCTTAGGTTAAGAGATTCTCTGTTCTATTTTCTTTTTTGATCTTCTGTGTTCAACATGAAGGTGATTTACTTGTTGAAGATAGTAAAAAAATTATGGATGGTTCAGAGGACTCTTCTGCACTTCAAGAACCACCCGACCCCGAGATTCTCGAAGTCGATCCAACGTCTCGATATATACGGGTATCGAGCGATATCTATCCCGAAATTCAATCATGATTCGCTTTCAATTTTTACCTTCTTTCGGGTTTGAAGCAAGCACTTGTTTTGAATTTTTCAGTACAAAGAGATTATTGGAAAAGGCGCATTCAAGACTGTGTATCCTTTTCACTATTTAGTTTTTTTTCGGATTGTACGTTGCGGCAGATGCCTTAACTCGATGAATTCAGGTATAAAGCATTTGATGAAGTAGATGGAATCGAAGTCGCGTGGAACCAAGTACGGATCGATGATGTTTTACAGTCACCAGATGATTTAGAGAGGCTATATTCAGAAGTGCGTCTTTTGAAATTGTTAAATCATAATAACATTATAAGGTTCTATAACTCGTGGATCGACGATAAGAACAAAACGGTTAACATAATAACCGAATTGTTTACTTCAGGGAGCCTCCGACAGTATGTAATATCTCTCTATGTATAGCTTTTGCTTTTTCTGTTTCCCTTGTGGAGAGTTTAACGAATCTTTCGTTTCAGGTACCGTACGAAACACAAGAAAGTGAATATGAAGGCGGTGAAGTGTTGGGCGAGACAGATTTTAACGGGTTTGAAATATCTTCACAGTCAAGATCCTCCGATTATTCATCGAGATCTCAAATGTGATAACGTTTTCATTAACGGTAATCATGGAGAAGTAAAGATTGGAGATCTTGGGTTAGCCACTGTGATGGAACAATCTAATGCGAAAAGCGTAATCGGTATGACTGTAAAAACTTTACTTTGTGTGCGTTCTCGTTCAGTCGTATTGAGATTTTCGTACGTCTTCAATAGGAACACCGGAGTTTATGGCTCCAGAGCTTTACGACGAGAATTACAATGAACTTGCCGATATATATTCGTTTGGAATGTGTATTTTGGAGATGGTTACCTTTGAGTACCCTTACAGTGAATGCAAAAACTCTGCTCAAATTTATAAGAAAGTTTCGTCGGTAAGTATCAACAAATATATATCGACATGATTATCGAAAAAGATTAACCGACCCGTTTTTTTTCTTAAATTATGTGCTTAGGGGATAAAACCAGCTTCACTTTCTAAGATCAAAGATCCAATAGTTAAGCAATTTATTGAGAAATGCTTGATGCCGGCATCAGAGAGATCTTCGGCGAAGGATCTTTTGATAGACCCTTTTCTTCACGTTAACGGTTTAATGATGAACAACCCGTTGCCACTTCCTGACATCGTTATGCCTAAAGAAGGAGCGTTTGGAGATCGTTGTCTTATGTCGGAAGGACCTCCTTCAGCACGAAATCGACCCGTGTCTATAGATCTCGACAATGATAATAACCTTCCTATGGTTCGTTCAAGCAACAATTTGAGATCGAGGTGCGTTGAAGTTAGACGGGCCAAACAAGGAAACTTCTTTGTTCTTAAGGGTGAAGAAAACGATGAACATTCCGTCTCGTTAATTCTTCGTATAATGGACGAAAACGGTTGAATACTCATCTCTTCGAGTAAATATATCACACGATAACGTTGTTTTATACGCTCATTCGAGTTTTTTTTTTCTTCTTTCGCAGGACGCGTGCGGAACATTCATTTCTTATTCTATCAAGATGGTGACACTGCCTTCAAAGTGTCAAGAGAAATGGTTGAACAACTCGAACTTACCGATCAAAACGTCACTTTCATTGCTGAATTGATTGATCTATTACTCGTAAACCTAATACCCAATTGGGAATCCGACGTCTCAATCGATCATCTCGTTTCTTTGAATCGAAATCACAACTCGAGAGTATATCAAAATGATTCTCAATCCCGTAAACCAATCGAGAACTCGTTCAACAACGAATATGATTGTGTGAGTCACTCTCAATCCTCGGATTCCCCTCATCTAACGAACACGAAAGAGGGTCACGAACTAGAGTTAGCTCACGCGTCTGCATCATCTAACGAAGGGAACGGGTTTAAGATCTTATCTCGTACAATCATAGAGGAAGAAGATGAATTCAGACGGGAATTAGAGATGATCGAGACTCGGTATAAGGAGGAGATGAAGGAAATAAGGAGGAGAAGAGAAGAAGCAATAGTGGAGATTAAAAGAAAATTGTGTAAGAAGAAGATGCAATATGTTTGAATAAGCCAAAGAAAGAAGAAAGCTCTTTGTTCCTTTCAAGTGTATTTTATTTGTTTTATTCTCTTTTGTAAAGATGTGTATGTTACATAATGACTTTATAATAGAAGACCAATCCAAGATAGGTTTATTGATAACATTTCAACATGAGTAATTAAAATGATTCTAATGACATTTTTATAATGAAATTTGTAGGTTTTCTATGTTATAACAATTTGTATAGATTTCAGTTGAACATCAAAAATTAAATTATAGAGATTTTTTATCATTTCATTGATTTATTTACGTTATAATTCATTCAGTTATAAATATTTATCACCTAAATACACCTTAATTCATCTAAAATATACCTCAATTTTTTTGTTCAGGTACATCAATGGAGATTGAACCTTCCACCGCAATTCAAGCTCTCAAAATCCCGGTGTGGCGTCAAGCCATGAACGAAGAGTTCAATGCCCTCATTCGAAATGAAACATGTGAACTAGCCTCACCTGATACCGCTTCAAATATCATTGGTTGCAAGTGGGTGTTTCGAATAAAGTGGAAACCCGATGGCTCTGATGATCGGTATAAGGCTCGCTTGTTCTTAGCCTTGCTACCTCCCATGGTTGGGATGTTCGTCAATTGGATGTCAACAACACCTTTTTACAAGGTCGTCTACATGAGGATGTATATATGGCTCAACCACCAAGTTTCATTGACATTGATCGTCCCAAGTTTGTATGCAAGCTTCACAAAGCGAGTTATGGACTCAAACAGGCTCCTCGTGCATAGTACTCGGAGCTGCGTGCATTTCTCATTCAGTCTGGTTTCAAGAATTCATTGGCGGATGCATCATTATTTATGCTACGGACTCCTTGCACACAACTATTTGTACTCATTTACGTCGACGATCTGATTATTATGGGGTCCTCTTTAGATCAGATTCAATCATTTGTTAATAGTTTGGCTTCACGATTCTCTCTTAAGGACATGGGTGCACTATCATCTTTTCTTAGCGTTGAAGTGACACGTACCTCACATGGTCTCCACCTATCTCAACGCAAGTATATTATTGACCTTCTCCAACGGGTGAATATGCACGGCGCCAAACCAGTTTCCACACCAATGGCAACTACATCATGACTCACACTTACCACCGGAACTCCTCTTCCAGACTCGAGCCCATTTCGTCAAGTCATTAGAAATCTTCAGTATCTCTCTCTTACTCGACCTGACATCAGTTTTGCGGTGAACAAGCTCTCACAATTCATGCATCAACTGACGGATGAACATTGGTCATGTGCAAAACGTGTATTCAGATACCTAGTGGGCATTTGCAATAAAGGTATCTTTATGGATGCCAAAAATACTCCCACACTTCATGCCTTTAGTGATGCAGATTGGGCAGACGATCCTTCAGACTTCAAATCCACTAGAGCATACATTGTCTACATTGGCCAACATCCCATTTCATGGTCTTCCAAGAAGCAAACGGGTCACTCACGGTCGTCTACGGAAGCTGAATATCGCTCTAACACATCGACAGAACTTTTTTGGATTGTGAATCTTCTCACAGAATTTGGAGTCACACTTTCGACACACCCAGCAATCTACTGTGACAACATCGGTGCCACATACTTGAGTGCTAATTCGGTCTTTCCCTTGCGTATGAAACATCTTGCTTTGGACTATCTATTCGTCCGTGGACAAATTGAGGCTGGAACTCTACAGGTCGCCCATGTCAGCACTAAAGATCAACTCGCAGATTTACTCACAAAACCTCTCTCTCGTCCACACTTTGAACTACTATGTTCCAAGATCGGAATCACCTAGGTGATCCGTCTTGCGCGGGCATATTGGGATATATATTAGGATTCTGTTTCAGAATTATAGGGATATTAGTTACATGATATTCTGTATAAATACAATGATAATCTAATACAAAGTGTAATGTATTTAGATTAATAACTTAAATAGTTCATGTATTAGCTATAATGATGTTTCATTATCCGAAATTAATAAATATATATATATATATCTACATGATGTTGAACATGATCGTTATGGACAACTTCAAAAATACTTTTGAAATGCTATTTTGACTTCGATCATACCTTTCCTTAAAAAAATTAACTTCAAAAATACCCTTAGTGCGACTCAATACGACCCAAACGATCTAATGCGACCTAATGCGATCCAAACGACCCATGAGACCCTATCAGTGCGACCCAAATGATCCATATGATCCAATGCAACCCAGTACGACCCATGAGACCCTATCAGTGCGACCCATATGACCCATGAGACCCTCGAAAATTGCTAGAAATCATTGAAAATCCCTAAAAAATCACTCGAAATCGCTTCGAAAATGACTAAAAATTGCTCTCAACTTCGAAATCGTCGCTCCTTCCTCTCAATTTTAAAATATGATTCATTTCACTGACAAAAATATCAAACTGTATATGTTTTTACTTACAAAATATAAAGACATATATTTTTTCTTCAATTTGTTTTTTCAATTAGGTTTTATACTTGATATTTTACTGACCGTTAACTCAGAGTGATTACTTTTTTAAAAAGCCAGGCCCAAAGTGTTAATGCAAAGCTGGTCCACATCGCCGAGTCGTTCCCATGGTTCACATCTGAATTTACTCATATAAATAAATTCATGACATAATTAGTATGAGTAAAAAAATCAATCTATTATTTGTTTGTTTTGTTTTCCAAATATTTATATTTTATATAAATATATATAGCCTTCTTCTCCTTTTACAGATCTTTGAGATTATTTTATAATCAAGAAAATATTCACATTTATGTCACTCGCCAACATCATATCATATATTTCATTCGTTGGAAGAGAGCTTTTAAGGATTGAGAAATTCAACAATTCAAAGTCAAACAATTCGCTCTTGAAAAAAAAAAACTTTTTTTTTCATTCAACATTCAGTTCCCCTACAAACAGGTTGAACACAGAGTGAGAGAGACATATATATATAGAGAGAGATATAGAGAGAGAGAGAGAGATATTCCGGTGATGGAGCCGCCGGGAAATTTGGCCGGCGACATGTCCTCGGATCAATATAATCCGAAGAGGCAGCTTCAGATCCAAGGCCCTCGACCTTCTCCTCTCAGCGTCAACAAAGACTCCCACAAAATCAAGAAACCACCGAAACCTCCGCCGCCGCACTTACCTCCACGCGCCGCCGTGCCCGCGAGAGAGCCGGTGGTGATCTACGCGATATCTCCTAAGGTCATCCACACTACCGTCTCCGATTTCTTGACGGTGGTCCAGAGACTTACCGGAAACTCATCGAGGGTCTTCCCGGAATCTTCCAGCGGAGAATTTTCGCCGGCGGCGAGGTTAGCGGCGACGGAGAATGCGAGCCCGAGTATGAAGGAGCCGACAAGAGAGGTGACGGATGATCTAGATGGAATTTCGGAATCGATGGGGCTTGGTCGTTTACCGGGGATACTCTCACCGTCTCCGGCAACGTTGTCGGAATTTCCGGCGGAAATGTTCTCGCCGGCGGGAATGATGAGTCCGTTTGTAATGTATAGTCCACGTTATATGCAAAGCTCGAGTATGGTTTCTTCTCCAACTTTATCTTCTGATTTTTTCAGTCAAATTTGGGAATTTTAGGTAAATTTTTTGTCTGAATTTTTTTATTTTGAAAAATTAATTTAACCCTTAATGATGTATAATTCTTGGCGTTCGTGAAATTATTACATTTTTAATAAAATTGAATTTAGCTTCATTATGATTTACTGTTGACTGCAATTAATCAGTTCATTAACAGATTAATCATAAGTCACGTGATTCACATGGGAGAACGAAGTACGTCTTGCTTAGTTTTGATTTGATTGTCTCACCCTTAGTGATGAAGAGTAAATATTATTATTTACTCATTATAAAAAATTACTCACTATCGATAAAATTCATATATTTTTTATTATAATTTCAAAAGTTTGCAGAGGAATCATTTTGATTCATCAAGAATATCGAAGAAACTTTGAAATGGAAAGTAATATGTTTTAGAATCTTCAATTATATACCCATTAACTCTTGAAGCATATATATATATAATGATAAAAGACTACTAACATGTCTATTTTTAAGTAGATTTTTATGATTTCCACGGTACTTCCCCTCAAGTTGGAATGTGTATGTCGTAGACATCCAACCAAGAAGACGATCGAAAACCGTGCGTCCAACAACCTTTGTAAAAACGTCTGCTAGTTGATTCGTAATGCGTAAGTACAAAAGAGAAACCCGTCCTTCCTTCCATTCGTCACGAACAAAGTGGCAATCAATTTCGATGTGTTGTGTTTGTTCGTGAAACACCGGATTGGACGCGATATGTAGTGTGGTTTAATTATCGCAGTGAAGGTGGGCTGGTTGTGGAAGAGAGACGCCCAATGTACGTAGTATTTCCTTTAGCCACTTGAACTCACAACAAGTATAAACTATTGCATGATATTTCGCCTTCGCGGATGAAAGTGAGACAGTATTCTGCTTCTTCGTCTTCCAAGAAATCGGAGATGACCCAAACAACATATCTTGTGAGTGAGCGACGTTGTAAAGGACATGCAGCCCAATCGGAGTCACAATAGGCCAATAATTGTATGGAGATATTCGATCGCAGCAAAACTCCTTGACCTGGACTCCCTTTGAGATATTTCACCACACGTAAAGCAGCTTCCTATTGTTCTCGCGTCGGGGACTGCATAAACTGTTCCAAAATATGAACAATACAGAAATTTAGCGTTGCCTTCTCTTACTTTAACTTGGTGTTTGATAAAATTTTGCGTAACTACATTATTTGACACGTCGATCAAGTAGTTGACGTATACTTAACTTATAAAAAAAGATAAAATTGTCGCAATTTGTTTCTTTGAACTAAAAAATACTGCATTTGTTCTAATATACAAAAAAAATAGTCAAATATGTTTTTCATGTCTTGTAAGCAACTTCTACACCCGTAATTTGTAAACTTAGTCAACTTAAACTCCAAGCCAAAACCATATGTGCCAAAGTTAAACGTTACAACAATATATCATAACAATCTATTTGAAGTACTATAGTGTTGTTTCGTAGGACTGTGCATAAACTTGGAAATTACACCCACAATAAAAAAATATCCCGTCTTCTGTGAGATATATAAATCAGACCTCAAACTAGACTTCTAAACTTTGTTGCGTCATCTTTTATGTTCCATCTTCTATCTACAATTTTTCATTAGCATTAATAGAAGTTGTTGCAACATTACAATTTGACATATCGAATCTCTTAAGAACATTTGATTCATATTTCTTCTGAGAAACAAAAATCCATTCTCCCACCCGCTTAACTTTAATACCAAGAAAGAAACGCAACACTCCCAATATCTGACATTTCAAATTTCTTTATCATTCTAGCCTATAATTCAACTATAAGTGAGCCACTAGAATTCAACTATAAAGTGAGTCACTAGAGCTCATATTGATCATATCATCAACATACAAGCAAACAAATGAGATATCACCTTGATTTCTTTTTTGTTGAGGTTAGCTCACTCTTACCTTTTCAAAAATGTATCTGTAAAATAAAAGTCAATATTGTTGTATAAAACTCTTAGAGTTTGTTTTAGTACGTACAATGATTTTGTGAAACTTGTAAACACGCTATTCTTTATCGTCAATGACAAAACCTTTAGGTTGATCAACATATATTTATTTCAACAAATCCCCATTCAAAAAGGCTGACTCGACATCAAATTGATATATTGACCAATACAAATGAATTGCTAAGACAAGTAAGATTCTTGCAGTTTCAAACCGTGTCATTGGTGAAAACGTATCTTCGTAGTCCACACCATATTTCTAAGAATATCCTTTATAACTACAAACATCGCCTTATACTTTTATTTGTTGCCATCTATCAAATATTTAGTCTTAAACAATATTTCACACCAATCGAATGTTTACTTTCAAAAAGTTCAACTAATTGCCAAATATAATTATGCTCGGTGGGTACCATCTCATTTTTCATTGTATCACACCATTTAATATTTTTTCTTATTTCTAAGAATAGTACTTGTTGAAATTTAAGTTGTTTATTGACCAATATTTTTTTTATCGAAAGATTTCATGGAGTTATAAATAATAAGAGAAACATGATTATGACCAAAATATGATGAGAGAATAAGATGGATGTAAAATAGGAGATAAATAAGAGTTTATCTCAATAAAATATAACAATCACCATTATTCTAATTATATGTTTTAAAATATTCGTAATGTAATTCTCATAAAAAAATAAAATATCATTCGTTATCAAATAAATATTCAAAATTTTATATTTCTAAGTAACTTCCATAAGTTATAACTCTTAATTCACTTATTATATTCAAAATTTTCTATTGTCTACTTGTAAAATTTCCTAATTTCATTTGTTGCCACGTGGACGGTGATATCAAATTACAGCCCACTAGCGTACAGAAAATTAAAAAAAAAAAGAGAAAAAGGAAAAAAAAGGTAAAAGATAAAAAAGACCCTTATACCCAAACGACATAGCCTATATAAATATACCTCTTCCTTAAACCCTAACTCACAAAATATCTTCGGCAGCTAGGGTTTTTCTCTCCCCCTCCTTAATCTCTCGGAAAACCTAGCAGTCTCTCTCTCTCTCTCTCTCTCTCTCTCTCTCTCTCTCTCTCTCTCTCTCTCTCTCTCTCTCTCTCCCGCCATGGGCAAGTCTAGCAAGAAGTCCGCCACCAAGGTCTTAATCTTCTTCATATTCTCCTTTGTATTTCGCCTCTGTATCTCATTCCTAGTTTTCGTGGACAATGGTTTCTCGATGAAACTAATCGGGTTTTTTTTTCCGATTCTCAGGTTGAAGCTGCGGTCGTTCCTGCTAAGAACTTGAAGAAAGGTATGTAATTGGGGATTTAAGTACATGAATCTATTTGACATGGGATTCTTTACCGATTGTAATTGTTTCTTCTTGGTTGAAGAAAGAAAAATTGCATATGCTGCAAGTCCGTCATGTTATAAGTCCTCTTGTTCATGTTTATGGAAGTTGTTTCTGTTTTTTTTATGTGTTTTTGGGGAATCTATGGTTGAATGAGTGTTTTGGTATACTGTGAGAAGTACATGATTTTGTGTGTTGGGCATTAAATGACATTTTTTCTGAGATTCTTATCACTGATTTTGTCATGAACATCAATTGAGTTTCAGTTTTTAACATCAATTGTTATTTTAATTATGTTAAAATGTTGTTTTTAGGTAAGAGAGATGCAGAAGATGTCGTGGAGGCTAAGGTAAATCTGAAGAAGCAGAAGAAAGATGTGAATGCAGCTGTTGTGAATGAGAAAGCTGTGAAGAAGGTGCCAAAGAAGGTAGAAAGCAGCGAATCAGATTCTTCTGATTCTGAAGAAGAGCAAAAGGTATCTAAGTGTCATTCACTCTTTTGTTATTTGGTATATATAGTTCATTCTTTTTACCATTAAGTAATTTATTTGTTGAATAAACGGTCAGTAATTTATTTCCAATGTAGATTTGTGTGCACATTCTCTCAGGGGATGTTAAATTTGTGTTTTTTGTTATGGAAATTTTGTTCAGGCTCAGATAGTTGCCGCTAAGAAGGCTCCTGCAAAGGATGAGTCTTCTGATGACTCATCTTCAGATGATGTAAGAGTTATTTTCCCATTCTTGTATTTGATTTTCTTTTCATTAAACATTTAACATTGAAATACTGAATGCATCAATTAATTTGTTTTTACTATTTTATGAAGGAACCTGCTTCGAAGAAAAATCCAGTAGCTGCCACTAACGGAAAGGCTGCAAAGAAAGATGATTCATCTTCTGATGGTGAATCTTCAGATGATGATTCCTCTTCAGATGAGGTGTGTTTTGTGGTATAATTCTAATTCAGGCGATTCCATTGTATAGGAACTAAACATAAATTGTTTCTTCATTACTTTCAGGAACCTGATTCAACCAAGAAGCCTGCTGCTGCTGCTGCTGCTAAGAATGGTTCTGTGAAGGGTAAGGCATCTGACAGTGAGGATGAATCTTCTTCTGATGAGGTAAAAACTGCATTATATTTATCAGTAAAATGTGTTTTCAGGGCCTTTTTTGTTATGTCTATTCATTTTCTTAAATAATCAGGAACCTGCCCCTGTGAAGAATGCCAAGCCAGCTGATGGTTCATCCTCTGATGATTCAGAGGATGATGATTCTGATGATGTGAAGGTTATAAATTTTTTTAATCAATATTCCTGATTTTATAGTTTTCTTTTTTCTTTTTTTTTTTTGCAAAATCATATAATCTTGTGATGCTTCTTGCCCTTGTGTTTGAACCCAGGAGCCAACTGCTGCTGCCGTGAAGAAAACTCAGAAATCTGATAGTGATGAGTCCTCTGACGGTGAATCTTCTGATGAGGTATGAATTTTCAGTATTTTCAGCCTTCTAATTGCTGAATTGCTATTGATATGGTTTAGATCTATTCTGCTTTGAGTTCTTCAGCTTGAGTTGTGTTATTCTTTGTGGCATTTTTTACAAATTACACCAGAATTTAACCCTCAGTAAAAATGATCGAGTAAAATTCTCTCGTTGACATATCGTTTGGAGATTTGATAATGCCGTGAATTAACTCTTTTCTCGGTGTCGTTTACTTGCAGGAAAGTGATGATGATGATGATGATGACGAAACAGAAACTCCGAAGAAAAAGGTACAAACATAAAATGTTTAAATTATTTGCTTCTGTTACTAAAAATTTTCTATAATTGATTCATGTTTATCTCTTTTCTCCTGGTCAGAATAAATGCTAATTTTACATATTATTTTTCTCTTTTTCTCTTTGCACATATGATTTTTGCTTAGGGATTTGTATTAATATAGTTCTTCCTTCTCTGTTTTAAACAAAACAGAGTTCTGATGTAAAAATGGTGGATGCTGAACAAAAGTCTAATGCTAAAGAGGTAAATATCTTGACCTAAAAGTTACAGTATACATTGTATCTCAGATGTATACATTAATATTATTTTAAATTACTGGAAGTTAATTTCGTTGCTTCTATTATTCTAAATCTCTACAGGCAAAAACACCGATTGCTACTCAGGGAGGATCAAAGACTCTATTTGTTGGCAATCTTTCATTCCAAGTTGAAAAAGCAGATGTGTAAGCACATCTTTCTCTTGATTTTACATGCTAATAATTTCGCTAATATGATATCGTTTCCCTTTTTTGCTGTGAGAATTTCGGTAATATGACATCGTTTCCCTTTTTTGCAGCGAGAATTTCTTCAAAGATGCGGGTGAAATCGTTGATATCCGTTTTGCTTCTGGCGACGATGGTAGATTTAAGGGCTTTGGTCATGTGGAATTTGCTTCTGCAGAAGATGCTCAGAAGGTTCGAGCTTTTTTTTTATTATTTTGCAATTCGATACAAACGACTTCTCTGCGGGAAATAACTAAAATGACTTACGGGTATGACTGTTTTACGCAGGCCCTTGAACTGAATGGTCAATCTTTGTTGGGTCGTGATGTCAAGCTTGATCTTGCTCGTGAGAGGGGTGCATTCACACCTCAAAGCGGGTATTTTTTTTCCGTCTTTCGTAAAATTACGTTGTATAGAAGGTTTCGTATTTGGTTTTGACCGTCCTGAATAACTATTGCAGCAAAACGAATAACTTCCAGAGTGGCGGGAGAGGTCAAAGCACGACGGTTTTTATCAAAGGATTCGATTATTCCCTCGGTGAAGACGAGGTAATCCGTCTTTTTCCTTACGGTATTAGTGTCCCTATTCTTATTGAGCCATCTTCCATTTATCTGTCTTTTAGTACAATAACTGTTCGGTTAGAGTTTTTTTTAATAATATATTTCAATAATCGTTCAGTTAACCCATGTTTTTCGGTTATTATTCGAACCGAACCAAACCCAATGAGTTTTACATATTCATACCCGATCGGTTATTTTAAGTATATCCAAACCGAACCGAAATAATATAATTCGGTTTAGATCGGTTCGGTTTTTAAAACCCGACCCATAATGTCCAGCCCTGTTTTGTACTAAATAACACAGATTAAGGATGCCTTGAGAGAACATTTCAGTGCTTGTGGAGAGATTTCAAGGATTTCTGTTCCAACAGATCGTGCGACTGGCAACATTAAAGGGTTTGTATTTGTGGAATAATATATATATATATATATATTCATATATATATATATATATATACTCACAAATCAATGGTTTGCAGGATTGCTTATATGGATGTGAAAGATAGCAATGCCATGAACAAAGCCATGGAGCTCAATGGGAGTGAAATGGGAGGATATAATTTGACAGTGGATGAAGCCACACCAAGAGACGGTGGTTTCAGCGGTGGTAGAGGCGGGGGGAGAGGGGGGGGGGGGGGGTTTAGCGGGGGGACCTAAAAGTTACAGTATACATTGTATCTCAGATGTATACATTAATATTATTTTAAATTACTGGAAGTTAATTTCGTTGCTTCTATTATTCTAAATCTCTACAGGCAAAAACACCGATTGCTACTCAGGGAGGATCAAAGACTCTATTTGTTGGCAATCTTTCATTCCAAGTTGAAAAAGCAGATGTGTAAGCACATCTTTCTCTTGATTTTACATGCTAATAATTTCGCTAATATGATATCGTTTCCCTTTTTTGCTGTGAGAATTTCGGTAATATGACATCGTTTCCCTTTTTTGCAGCGAGAATTTCTTCAAAGATGCGGGTGAAATCGTTGATATCCGTTTTGCTTCTGGCGACGATGGTAGATTTAAGGGCTTTGGTCATGTGGAATTTGCTTCTGCAGAAGATGCTCAGAAGGTTCGAGCTTTTTTTTTATTATTTTGCAATTCGATACAAACGACTTCTCTGCGGGAAATAACTAAAATGACTTACGGGTATGACTGTTTTACGCAGGCCCTTGAACTGAATGGTCAATCTTTGTTGGGTCGTGATGTCAAGCTTGATCTTGCTCGTGAGAGGGGTGCATTCACACCTCAAAGCGGGTATTTTTTTTCCGTCTTTCGTAAAATTACGTTGTATAGAAGGTTTCGTATTTGGTTTTGACCGTCCTGAATAACTATTGCAGCAAAACGAATAACTTCCAGAGTGGCGGGAGAGGTCAAAGCACGACGGTTTTTATCAAAGGATTCGATTATTCCCTCGGTGAAGACGAGGTAATCCGTCTTTTTCCTTACGGTATTAGTGTCCCTATTCTTATTGAGCCATCTTCCATTTATCTGTCTTTTAGTACAATAACTGTTCGGTTAGAGTTTTTTTTAATAATATATTTCAATAATCGTTCAGTTAACCCATGTTTTTCGGTTATTATTCGAACCGAACCAAACCCAATGAGTTTTACATATTCATACCCGATCGGTTATTTTAAGTATATCCAAACCGAACCGAAATAATATAATTCGGTTTAGATCGGTTCGGTTTTTAAAACCCGACCCATAATGTCCAGCCCTGTTTTGTACTAAATAACACAGATTAAGGATGCCTTGAGAGAACATTTCAGTGCTTGTGGAGAGATTTCAAGGATTTCTGTTCCAACAGATCGTGCGACTGGCAACATTAAAGGGTTTGTATTTGTGGAATAATATATATATATATATATATATATATTCATATATATATATATATATATACTCACAAATCAATGGTTTGCAGGATTGCTTATATGGATGTGAAAGATAGCAATGCCATGAACAAAGCCATGGAGCTCAATGGGAGTGAAATGGGAGGATATAATTTGACAGTGGATGAAGCCACACCAAGAGACGGTGGTTTCAGCGGTGGTAGAGGCGGTGGAAGAGGTGGAGGAGGAGGTTTCAGCGGTGGAAGAAGCGGTGGTGGAAGATTTGGTGGTGGTAGAGGCCGTGGAGGACGCGGTGGAGGAGGAGGAGGAGGTAGAGGTGGTAGGAATGGTGGTGGGAGATTCTCTTCCCAAGGTTTGTCATTCTTTCCCTCCTATACATACACATATATATACATCCTAATACATTCCCTCCTATACTTTCATATATATATACATCCTAATACATTCCCTCCTATACATACATATATATATATATACTAATACATATCTATCTATCTCTACATCCTAATACATACTTATACATATCTATCTATCTATACATCCTAATACATATACATATCTATCTATATCTATCTATCAATACATACTCATACATATACATATCCATCTATCTATCCTAATACATACTTATACATATCTATCTATCTATACATCCTCATACATACTTATACATATCTATCTATCCATACATACTCATACATATCTATCTATCAATACATACTCATACATATCTATCTATATCTATCTATCTATCTATCTATACATACTCATCTATCTATCTATACATCCTCATACATACTTATACATATCTATCTATCTATCTATCCTACATCCTAATACATATACATATCTATCTATCCATACATCCTAATACATACTCATACATATCTATCTATCTATACATCCTCATTCCCTCCTATACATACATACATATACGTCCTAATACATACTTATACATATCTATCTATCTATACATCCTCATACATACTCATACATATCTATCTATCAATACATACTCATACATATCTATCTATATCTATCTATCTATCTATCTATACATACTCATCTATCTATCTATACATCCTCATACATACTTATACATATCTATCTATCCATACATACTCATACATATCTATCTATCAATACATACTCATACATATCTATCTATATCTATCTATCTATCTATCTATACATACTCATCTATCTATCTATACATCCTCATACATACTTATACATATCTATCTATCTATCTATCCTACATCCTAATACATATACATATCTATCTATCCATACATCCTAATACATACTCATACATATCTATCTATCTATACATCCTCATTCCCTCCTATACATACATACATATACGTCCTAATACATACTTATACATATGTATATACATATGAGATGATTTGATGATCATTAATGGAATTCTCTCTCTTGTAGGAAGGAAAACAACCTTTGACTAGAGAAAGATGAAGTGTGTTCCCTCAATCCTCGATGCTCTTCAAGAAAGGATGCTTTTTTTATTTTTTTTTATTATTATAGTATTTTTCATCTTTTTATGATACACATTTTCGATTAATTTTCTTAGCTACAAGTCGTCTGTTTCAATTTTGGGTTTATTTTGTGAGCTAATTAAATTTCTTTACCATACCATATCTATCTATACATGTTTTGGTCGATACTGGAATCTGCGTATTTTGATATAAGAACAATGAACTTGAATTTAAAATTTTTATATATAAGATGATATAATATACAATTTTGTTATTAAAAGGCTCATTTTGTTTTAAATCAAAGTTGGTAAAATATTCAAAAAATTGGTATAATTATTTGTATAAGTATATTAATTTTAACTTTAATTAATATACGTATATATATATATTAAAATTGATTTAGCGACCAAATTAAAAATACAAATATTTTTAATTTTATTTAAATATTTATTATATAAATATATAAACATATATATATAATATATTTGTGATTGTAGGATTAAAATATCAAATATTTTAAAATAATTAAAATTGTTGAAGATTTAATTTATATTTAATATTCGTGTATTAATCCGAATAAATTGGATAATATATGAAAAAAATACAATTCATTAAATATATAAATTTTTTACGAATTTTAGTTTATAATTTAACAATGTGTTTTATTGTTTTAGGTGAATTGATGATATCCGTAGAATCATTAATGTAACTAAATTTAAATGACTGATATGAAGATAAATATGAAGATTTGTTGTTTTGTTTTATTTATATTTTTCATCTTATACGATTTGAATTTTAGTTTTAAATTATATTTGATGATTATTGTTTTTTATTAAAATACCTTTTTATATATTTTTATATTAAAAAAATTAGATTCAGATACGGATATCCGTATATCCTATATATAGCTGATTTAGGATTTGAGAAGATTGTCGAAACAACAAAATTGAATGAAGCATGAAACACTTTGAAAAAATTATTAAAGGGTGCTGATCAAAATAAACAAATGTGTCTTTAAACTCTATAGGGTGAGTTAAATGCCATGAATATAAAATGCCTCCGAAGATATATCCAATTTCTTCATTTGTATGCTAATAGTTGCGCATCATGATATTGTTTTGTTACAATAATAATCGTCTTAAAATCTTAAATCCTTCTTTCCTTGATTTGTATCATACAATCACAAAATACAATACAATCGTAGAACATATATAATCATTAAAACCCTTTGAATTTCATTATTTACTTCACCATACAATATTATGAGATCGAAGGTTTCAATATCCAATGCTTCATGTCAATGGCGGCTTTAATGGTATCATTCTTGATATCTCTTGAAAGCCACCTGTACGTCTGCACCATTATCATCTATAGACGGTTCAGGATTTAGGGTTTAGGATTGAGTATTTTACATGTATGTCTCGATGGGCGAATCTAGTTCTTGTTGTTTCTGCAGAAAGAGACAAACTATTGTAATATCGTCAATCTTCATAGATTGAAGCTTCTTCTTCTTCCATGCAGCTTTTGCTGCCTCAGCCACCACCTTTGCTATTGTATTTCGCTTTCTCTTTGAACTCTTCACTATTGAAACAACTTCATCGTTGCTAAGAACATCCCATACCTATGGTAGATTTACATAATGATAATCATATGTTCCATTGATACTATATAATATATGTTTCTATTAGTTTCATCGATATATATTGCTTTTTCTTTGGCTATATACGTACCCCATCAGTAGCAAGGACAAGAAACTGGTCGTTAGGAGTTACATGGTAATGATAGATCTCTGGAACCGCAATGATGCCATAGTCTTTAAGTACGAAATCTCCAAAAGCTCTTGACATGGCTAATCCGGGTATGTCTCGATTGGGTAGCCATACCCTTGGGTTGAATGGATCTGTCTTTAAGGCGAATACACGGCCATTGCATCTAATGATTCTTTCTTCTTCGTCTATGACATAAAGAACTTATTATATCAATATTAGAGCATTTGATTCAATCTTGGCTTGCCCAAAATGGATCAAGTAACTCACGAGGAATCCTAGGTTTAAAATCGATCGTTAATTGAATCGCTTTTATCCCTCCATCCTCTGTTGTTGTCCCTAATACCGCCCTTGAATCTCCAAGGTTCGCTATCACAAGGTCATCTCCCTAAGACAATATCATATTGTTATGTTATGTTTTCTCACGTGAATTATGGATTTATACATATTCTATTGGACAATACTCAATACTTGAACTAGTATTTAAGTTGAGTTATATTCAAACACGTATTCATTTAGGAATCTCGATATCAAATCAAGTTTGAAAACAATATTATATTTGTTATGTTGTGTTGTCTCATATGAGATATGACATAAATTAAAAATTTGGGCATCAAACCAAATTTCAAAACAAAATCATATTGGTTATGTTATGTCGTCTTAGATCAAAAGGGATACAAATCGTAGATTTATATATGTACATTCTTTAATCAGTTTTTAGATTGAATTAGATCCAAACACATTCGACAAGATCCATTTAAAAATTTAGTTATCAAACCAAATTTCAAAACAAAATCATATTTGTTATGTTATGTTGCCTTATATCACGAGTATGAATTGTAGATTTATATATATACACCTTTTAATAAATTCTTTTAGATTTAATTAGATCCAAACACATTCGATAAGATTCATCTAAAAACCTGGGTTTCAAACCACATTTCAAACGAAATCATATTTGTTATGTTATGATGTCTTACATCAGAACTGATATGAATCGTAGATTTATATATACACTCTTTAATCAGTTTTATACTGAATTAGATCCAGACGCATTTGATAAGATCCATTTAAAAATTTGAGTATCAAACAAAATGTAAAAATAATATCATATTCATTATGTCGTGTTTTCTTACATCATATGAGATATAAATAGTTAAATTATATATATACACCATTTAATCAGTTTTTAGGTTGAGTTAGATCCAAACACATTCGACAATATTCATTTAAAAAATCTAGAAATCAAATCAAATTTCATACAAATGATGCGGAAATGGTGTTAAATATACCTGTCGAATGGCGACAACAGCGGTGGAGCCGCTAAAGGAGCAATCAAAGCATTGAAGAAGAAGCTCTCTATCAATGAGTTTGAAGGCATCAAGAAAAGCTTCTTCCCACTTGAAAACTTCATTAATGTCTTGAGAGACATTTTGGTTCTTTAATGTTAGCAATAGAGAAGGCAAACGATTCCTCACCATTTTGCTTACCATATGACCATTTTTTCCATGTCCATCAAATACTCCACACATCTCTCCTTCACCTTTTTCATACCCCTAAATCACCAAATAATTCTTTTTTTTTATTTAATTTTTGTGGTTCAAATCTTAATTCAAAATAAAATAAAATAAAAACAACTCCTTTTATCCTTTTATGTAATTAAGAAATAATGTGTCTTATAGTTTCATCAAACTATATATTACAAACTATAGTAATAATCAATATTTCAATAAATTTCACGTAAAAAAAATAAACAAACTTGTATGAACTCATTTAATTTTATATTTGTGGGTGAAATCTTAATTCAAAATAAAACAAAATAAAAACAAGTCCTTTTATCCTTTTATGTAATTATGAATGTGTCTTATAGTTTCATCAAACTATATATTACAAACTATAGTAATAATCAATATTTCAATAAATTTCACGTAAAAAAATAAACAAACTTGTATGAACTCATTTAATTTTATATTTAGCCATAAATTTTATCCAATACATATTTGTGGGTGAAATCTTAATTCAAAATAAATTAAAATAAAATAAAAACAAGTCCTTTTATCCTTTTATGTAATAATGAAATAATGTGTCTTATAGTTTTCATCAAACTATATATTACAAACTACAATAACAACCAATATGTTTCAATAAATTTCATGTGAAAAAATTGGGGGAAATAGGCAAATATAAACAAACTTGTATAAACTCATTTAATTTTATATTTAACCAGAAATATTATCCAATAAATATCATTTACATTAAGAATAACAAATTATATATTATAAGGATTTTTTTATAAAATAAATGAAATATATAAATCAAACGAATTTATATGAAATTGTGCATTTTAATACTTCTTTCATCAAAGAAAATATTAATGTATGTTTCATAATCCAAATGAAAAAGTTACAAACTAATGATCTCATGAATATATATATATATATATATACATATATATATTTACCAGATAAAGAACCGCAGCATCTTGGTTAAGCCCTTTGCTTCCTTGTATAGACCAAACCGAACCGGACTGTTGAACCGGACGGTATTCACCTAAACCGGACTCTTCTCCATAACACACCATTGTGTTTCCATCGGAATACTCATTCTCCTCATGGATCTCCGACGATGACGCAGAAAAACAATGACCCATTTCTAAAATTTCTTTCTTTTTTTCGATCAAAATTTGACCAAAATTGCATAAAAGCGAATGATATTTACACGATTTTGATCATATAACAAAATAAATAATAATCATACGGATTAATATTCGATCATACGAAGGAGAAAATGGGATGATCGGTGAGACGAAGAGATATAGAGATTTTCTAACACCGTGCTTGAAGGGGAAGTTTGACCAATCATTTATGTAAATATATATATATATATATGTATATACGTGTATATTGCATTTTGATGTATATAATAATAATAGAATACGGGAAGAAAAATAAATTATTTAATACCAATGTTATTATTATAAAGAAGAGGAACCAGTGTTTGCGTGGCACCAACGTGAATTCAAAATGTATAAGTGTATGTATATAAATGTGTATGTTTGTATATGTATGTATGTCGTCTGTCTTTATTAATTAATATCTTCTGTATTTAACAAATTATTTGACTAAATAAACGTGAAGCATCTAAAGTTGTCTAGATATCTATTTTTTTTTCTATTTTTTATAATTTTAGCTTTGTTTGATAATCAATTATATAACTACCAATTAATATTACCATAAAATAATTAGTATTATATTTACATAGTTATAATCCCTTTGATTAAAATTCTTATACTTTAAATGTTTTGATTATATCTCTTTGAATTAATCAAATTATTTTAATTCTTAAATAAAAGAAATAAACATGTGTTTTTGTAATAGATAAATAATTTCAGTTATTATTTTAATTTAAAAGAAATAAACATGTGTTTTTGTAATAGATAAATAATTTCAGTTATATTATTCAAGATAATTACAATGGTATATATATATATATATATGTAAATTTATAATAATGTAAAATTGTTATTAATATTAGATATTATTAAATATTATTGTTTTTAATTTTCTTATTATCATATTATATTATTATTTTAATACGTCCATACAAATTGAGTCATCGCATATGAGTTCTATCTTGAAACATAAAGTAGAAAATGATGATTGAGGTGTCAGTTTTATGAAACATGTAAAGAGCTGGTTTGAATTTGTTCATGTACAAAATAGAAGTCTAAGACAATATGTTTTAGTTTTGAAGTGAAAGATCAGATTTGTATTGAGATATGTCGCACCATTATTGTTACAATAATTGACTGGATATGTGGATAAAGAGATATCAAATTTGGAAAGTAGCGAGGCAATCCAACCAATTTTCGCAGAAATAGATGCAAGGGATCAATATTCAACCTCTCTAGTGGAACGTGCCAAAGTTTTCCGTTTCTTGGATAAAATATGATGGTTTTCAAGATAAAGAATGTATGCCCTCGTGGAAGTGTAGTCATCCCCATTCTCAACCTAATCTGCATCATTAAAAAAAACATGAAGCACGAAAAAACTCTTAGCAATAAAAAATATTACGTAATGTTGAGATCCATCAAGATATTGAAGTACACGCTTAACAGTCTGTCAATGTTTATCTCTTAGAACATACATGAATTGTGATAACTTGTTGGTGCAGAAACTGATGTCTGGCTTGGTGAGAGACAAATATTGCAAAACTATAACCATATGACAAAATTCATGTTCATTAAGAACGGGGTTACCCGATATAAGTGATTATCGAGAGCTCAAGGTAATAGGTGTCATAACCGGTTTTGCCTTAACCATATTTGTTTGCAACAAAATATCTCTTATGTATTTACTTTGTGATATGATCATGGACAATGTCGAGGACGCAACCCGAGCCTTGGCGAATGAATGATGAGGAAGACGCGACCCGTGCTAAGGAGGACGCGATCCGTGCTGAAGAGAACGCGACCCGTGCTGAGGAGGACGCGACCCGTGTTGAGGAGGATGCGACCTGCATTGTCAAAGACGCGACCCATGTTGCCAAGGATGTGACCCGCGCTACAAAGTACGCGACCCGTGTCGCAGATGACGTGACCCGAGCTGAACCGAAAGGGTGATAGATGGACGCGACCTGAAAGAAGGACATTGGTCCCGTGACCCATGCTAGGGCTAGAGAGGAGGAAGCATTGATCATAAAAGCAAGTCCCGTGACCCGAGCTAAAGCTACAAAGCTCAAAGAGGCTAACGTCGTAATTTCTCACGGTCGTTCAAGTTCAAGACAAGTGCTGGAGTCCACAAAGAAGTTCCAACATCCACATCATACTACAAACCGAAACACAAGTCACAACGATCGATAATTAGAGTAAGTGTTTCGCCTGTACTCTTTTCTCTTCGTTGGTTTTGTCCCACGGAGTTTTCCAATGACGGGTTTTTAACGAGGCTGCGAATCTCTTCCCCGACCTAATTTTTGATCTGAGGTTTCAAGACAAGTCCGCATAACGAAGGCACATCTTACGACTTTGTCTCATTTATGACTTTGGCTATTTTCTAGATTATTTATATATAGCCTTGCATGACTATCTAGCATTTATGATGCATTTGCATGACCAATTTTATTACATATGGTCGGCCATGAACATGTGTTTTAAGCAACTTTGAATTTTCGATTTGAATCTTTGATTTTCCTTTGGGAAATCATCTTGTTGGTGTGTCATATCCAGCAAAACTCGTTGGTGCATAATATCCAACGTTCGTTCGTTCTTCGTAGGTGTTTAATATCCTTCGAAGACGAGCCGATGAATCGAGAGCTATTCCGCAACTCTCGTGTGACCATTCGCTTCACCCCTTGTGCAAAGAGTCGTACGACTCGGCTGCAGTAAGACCTATCCATCCAACCTTCATCTAGAACGTCGTTTCAGTGGGATTGCGTCACTTTCTGTGAAAAATAAGTCATGGTTGGTATGTGTTACCTCAATGTCCAGAAAACAGGAAAGATTACCAAGATCCTCAATGGAAAACAATGAAGTCAAGCAGTTAATCATTGCTTATGTGCTTAATGTTTTTCTTTGTATGAATTTCAAATATAGGTTAAACCGTACCTTTTGACACTGAATCCTATTACGACAGTTGTGTGTTTCAACTTGTGGAGGCTATATAGCTCAAGAACGAGAGTACCTTTCTAGTGTCTCGAGGTCAAAATGCCAAAGAATACTAGTTATTCGAATAAACACTCACAATACGAAGAAAAATCAGTTATTGAACAAGCAAAATATGGTAAGCTAGATAAAGAGATTGAAATTTCTACGGAAAAAGGAAAAGTGAAAACTTGAGAAAACGAATAGAAATACTAAACAATCGTCAGAAAAAAACACATTGACGAAAAAAAGAGAAAATAAGAAATTCTTGACTTCTTGACTATCGCTTCTAATTTCAAATTTTGAACTTTGAGACCCTATGCATATCTAAGTTAGTTAGCTCCATATATACTATAAACTATATAAATGATTTGATTACCACATTTTATTCGATTATTGTCGCTAATATCTGAATATTTGTTTCATTCACGATATCGTTTCATATTAATCGAATTCGTTGTGACAAAGATATGATTATCAACATATGATCTTTGGAGTCATTTGATTTGAAAAAATGAACACAATTTTGGGTTCCATGGCTGTAATGGGAAAGGGTCTAAGAGGGATGGTTTGGTTTCAAAGCATGAAACATTTGACTCGTCCATGGGTTGTGGTTTATCCACGTAGCCAAATCTTTTCTTGGGTTATAAATAGATTTTTTGTTATAAAAATAAAAATTCATATTTTGTAACAATAATTTTTTTATAGAATCATATAAATTTTTTATTGTTTATATTTTTATATAAATTACTTTTATTATATTTTAATTAATCTCTAATTATATTGTATTTAGGAGCTACGCATAAAGAATCATTACCAATTTATATATTAGTTTTAGAATAAGTAATATGATCATTTAGATATTAATGTATATTTTTTTATTTGAAATAAATTTTACTTGTGTAAGTTTTGTAAAATAAGAAAAAGGGACCATATAATATAGTGCATATAAACGCCGTCGTTTAGGACTTTATATTTTTCTTGAAACATAAATGTTGGCCAAAATTTCACATCTATTATTGCATGATACTAGAAAAAATTCCCGCGCGATGCACGGGTTATAATATTGTATTGTATTATTACAATCATAGATTTAAGAAAAAATAGGCGGTATGTTTTGAATTTTGTATTGTATTATTAGATCAATTCGATATGAGAAAGTAAATGTGAAATTTATGCGAGATAAATATTACAACGAAATATTACCTATTTTATTTCATAATAGATATATTTTGAAATTTAAAAAGTGTCATGTACATCAAATTGTATAAGTCAATATTATATAATATTAATAAATATCCTCACATTCAATCTAAAATAAAAGAGTAAGGTATCAATAGTACCATAACTCATGAGATTAAATTTTATGTTCACATAGATTCAGATTCAGGTTATATTTTTAAAATCCATTAACTTTTAAAAATTTTAAAAATTAAATAATAAAAAATACATTTCAAAATTTGTTCATAAACCATTAGAACTTGGATTCGGATCCAATTTTGATTTTTAGAAAAAGTCATAGTCGTTTTTACCTAATTTCATTCTTTTTTCATCACCTACTACTACTTATACGAGAATATTATTATAGATATAATATTAATAAATATATAATATTATTAAATACCTAATTTTCTAATTATATATTTATATACAATATCTTAATAATAATAAATTAGTCTTAATATCTTATATAATATCATATTTGGGATCCGAAATCAGAGTCCTAAATCAATCTCTTAATATTAACCTCTCAGATATCAGAGTTCTAGCTTTAAAAAAAATTATCAACTTTTTTTTTCTGGCCGCCGATCTCCGTCCGCTGCTACCCACGATCTCCGCCGTGATCCACGCCCGCCGCTCGTCTTTTTCAATCTGTTGTCGTTGGCCTTCATCGTCATCTGTCTGTTTTCGCCAGCACCGTCGAATTGATCAAAGCCCAAGAAAACCCTAAAACCACAATCGAGATTTTCTTCGTATTCTTTGCGAATCCAATAGTTCTGCGATTCATAGTCTGGTCTGATCGCTGAATTAGCTCTCTCCGGCAGTTGCAGGTGAGTTTCCGCCCCGATTATGGTTCGTTGTTCGTATATTTTGGTTTGGATTCGTGCTCTGAAATCTGCATTCTGATTGTGTCGGAAATAGAGGCTACTGCGTTATCTGAATACTGTTGTAATACCTGGTATTTTGCTGATTGCCATTTCTGGATTTTGTGATTGTTTCTTAGGTTGCATATTTGCTTCTGTGATTTATATAATATAGGGATTTTGATGAATTTTGATTGACAAATTGATATGAACTTTTCGCTGTGTTCATGTTTGATTGCTCGTCTTATTCCTTCTTGAAAACTGACCCTTTTGTAGTGTGATGCATCATACATGTCAGGGTCCTCAGATTGAGCTTTGTGATTGAATAGCTCCTGCTTTTGGAACGTGTAAGCTGTTAGGAAAGCTACTGTCAATTTCTTGATAGATTTTGTTATAATTTATGAATTTGAGACTTTCAAGTCTTCCACTATTTGGCTATGCCATATTTTTGTTGATTTTTGAGATGCAAATTCTTTTATGCTGTGTAATTTTTTATTGATTATTGAATGTGATAACATCAGAATGTTATGCCAAAGTTTTAGAAGTCGTGTGCCTGACTTAGGGGTGGGCAATCTGGGTTTCATCGGGTTCGGTCCGGGTTCGGGTTCCTCGGGTTATAAAAAATTAACAAAAAAAAAAACTATTTGGTTTTCGGTACGGTTCCTTGGGTTTCGGTCCGGGTTCGGGTTTTGAAATATTGAACCCAAAAAACCCGAATTGTATTTGGGTTAATTAGATATTTCGGGTAATTCGGGTTTTTTAGTTGATTTAAGTACGGGTAATTTGGGTCTTAAACGGGTATTTCGGGTTTTAAAGTTGTAATTCGGGTTTTAAACGGGTTTAGACGTGTGAGTGAAAGGGAGACGGAGTTGTATCTCAACTGACGGTTTAGGATTAGGGTTTGTTTAGGTTTTTTTTCCCAGGTTGTTGGGTTCCTCGGGTTATCCCGAACCCGGACCCGAACCCATTTGGGTTTTTGATATTGAACCCATATGGGTTTTCTATAAAACCCAAATATCTCATGGGTTGGGTTATTCTGGTTGGAGGTCTGGGTAACCCGAAATGCCCACCCCTTCGTGTGTTCGTGTGTTGCTTCGCTCTTAAGTCACGCCCTTGTAAATGATTCTGGTGGGCTTGTGTTTACAAGTTATTCAGAAATTAGATTCCGTGAATTCATGGCTGATTAGGTTCAGGTTCGAGAGGTTGTGGCAGTCATTGATTTTGCATTTATGTGTAATGTTAGTTATACAATATTTTTCTGTTACTGTTGATAGGATTGAAATCAGAGCTATGGAGGCCAGGGCGTTGTCATCAGGATTTCGTCCCGTTTTGAAGCGTGAACATTACAGGTTTCTGAGGTTAGGGTTCTTCTGCTGTTCCGCTCTCAATAGGGGTGTAAAATGAGTTGGTTCGGCTCAGCTTGCCATGAGCTCGCCAAAAAATGAGCTGGCTCGGCTCAGCTTGCCATGAGCTCGCCAAAAAATGAGCTGGTTCAGCTCGGCTCGGTTTTTTAAAACGAACTAGAAAATCCCAGCTCAGCTCAGCTCGTTTTCGTGAGCTAGACTATTTAAGTTAAAAGAATTATAATATATTAATATTATATATTTTTCTTCGACAAAGCAAATAAAATATATGAAATAAAAACAATAATTTGAATACAAAGTTATTAAATATAAAAAATACTAATTAGAAAATAAACCTATCGAAAATTAAATAAAAATATCGAATATATAAACATATTTTTTTATTATATTTATGAAAATATTTTATTTCTTTATTTGTTAATAAAATTATATTAATTTGGTATAAATAAAAATAATAATATTATTATATGTAAATAATATATTATTTTGTCTCAAGTACTGGGTGATCTTTGTTTTGCGGGTTGGTGATCGTGTCCTATCGTTAGATACCGATTTGATACGATTCGGTTGACAACGAAAACTGGTTCAGCTTTGTTAGACCTCATTCATTCCTTTGGTTTTGCTGGATTTTCTTCATAGGCCATAGTTTCAGATTATTTTGGGTTGTGGATTACTTTGTTTATATAATGCGCGTAATTCCGTTAACCTATCTGATTTCAACCTGATTTCACCCAAATTCGATCTGATTTCGACCCAAATTCGATCCAAAACCCTAAACCCGATTTCACCCAATTTCAATACGATTTCATCCAAATATAACCCGATTTCACTCAATTTCACCGTACTTCAACTTGATTTCACCAGATTTTAACTCAATTTCACCTAATTTTAACTTGATTTCACCCAGTTTTAACTCGATTTCACCAAATTTCAACCCGACTTCATCCAATTTTAACTCAATTACACCAAATTTCAATCCGATTTCACAAATTTTAATTCGGTTCACCCAATTTCAACCCAATTTTAACTTGATTTAACCTAATTTCACTGAATTTCAATTCGATATCACCAAATTATAACTCGATTTCATCCAATTTTAACCTGATTTCACTCAATTTTAAACTTTCTTTTAACCCAATTTCAACTCAATTTCACCCGATTTCATCTCGATTTCACCTAATTTTAACTCGATTTCACTCAATTTTAATCCAATTTCATCTCGATTTCACCCAATTTCAACTCGATCTCACCCAATTTCAACCTGATTTCTGTCGATTCTCTTCGTAGTCATTCCTTTGGTTTTGCTGGATTTTCTTCGTAGGCCATAGATTCAGATTATTTGGGTTGTGGATTACTTTGTTTATGTAGGAATATAGTGGCCGATGAATGGTTTTTCTTAAACTACATTGAAAAATTGCTCTTGTTTAGGAGGTATTCAGTGGCTGATCAATGGTTATATATATATATATATATACAGGACCTGTTCTCGGGTTCAGTCCTTTTCCTTGGTACAATGCAATTTAAATGTGACAAATGGCGGACTTGGGAAGCCATTACGGGAGGCTCTCGTAGTTTCCACCCGTGAGTCTATCAGGAATGTACCTACGAGCAACGGATTGAGTACCCATCGCTCTGGTTTTAAGACGAATGTGTTTGGCGAAGCACACTCTGTGGCTGGAGAATGCTCCTACGCAGAATCACCAGCGAAAACCTGTTCTCTTACCGAGGAAGATAAAATCGGTGTTTTGCTTTTGAATCTTGGTGGTCCCGAGACACTTAACGATGTGCAGCCATTCTTGTATAACCTATTTGCAGACCCGGTGAGTAACTACTATCTTAACCTGTTTGCTTCTTCTTCTCATCTCATTGTACTTAGTGGTGTAAAATGAGTTGGCTCGGCTCAGCTCGCCATGAGTTCACCAAAACATGAGTTGGCTCAGCTCAGTTCGTTTTCGTAACGAGCTAGAAAATCCCAGCTGAGCTCAGCTCGCCTTTAGCTCGTCTAAAAACGAGCTGGTTCGCGAGTCAGACTATTTAATTTAAAAGAATTGTAATATATTAATATTATAGATTTTTTTCGACAAATCATGTAAAATATATATAGTATAAAAACAATAATTTGAATACAAAGTTATAAAATATAAAAAATATTAATTAGAAAATAAATCTATCGAAAATTAAATAAAGCATCGAATATATAAACATATTTTTTTAATAATAGTTATTAAAATATTTTATTTCTTTATTTGTTAATAAAATTATATTAATTTGGCATAAATAGAAAAATAATAATATTATTATTATATGTAAATAATATATTATTTTTTCTTTAAATAATATTTAATAAATGCAAAGAATATGTATAATATGTAAAAATAAGAAAATATGTGCTTTTGTACTTGGCTCGTGAGCCAGCTAGTCATCTCGCGAGCCAGCTCGTCTTAGCTCTAATTCGTTTTCAGCTCAGTTCGTCAGCTCGTTTTTTAAACGAGCTGGAAAATAACCAGCTCGGCTCGCTCAAATATGATCCGAGCTAGAGTTGGCTCGCAATCCAACAGTTCATTTTACACCCCTAATTGTACTGACCACACTTTGATGCAGGATATAATACGGCTTCCCAGGCCATTTCAGTTTCTTCAAGGACCTATAGCGAAATTGATATCTGTGGTCCGTGCCCCAAAATCGAAAGAAGGGTATGCTGCTATTGGCGGTGGCTCTCCTTTACGCAGAATTACTGATGAGCAAGCAGATGCCATTAAGATGGCTTTGGAAGCAAAGAACATTCCTGTCAATGTATATGTCGGAATGCGGTACTGGTATCCATTCACCGAGGAGGCTGTTCAACAGGTGAGCGGATAGGAGTCTCGTTTTCCAATTGATATCGAATTTCTCATTCTTGCATCTAAAGTATCATCGGATCACATTTCGAGTATGTATATTTCGAGATTTACATTTGTGATTAAAGAGGGTAACTAGGGGTGGGCATTTCGGGTTTCGGGACGGGTTCCTCGGGTTCGGGTTGGGTTCGGGTTCCTCGGGTTCAAAAAAATTGAACCCAAAAAAATCAATTTGGTTTTCGGGACGGGTTCCTCGGGTTTCGGGTTGGGTTCGGGTTGTTCTGGTTTTGAAACATTGAACCCAAAAAACCCGAATTGTATTTGGGTTCTTTCGGGTTCTCGGGTTCTTCGGTTTCTTCGGGTTTTTTGGGTTATTTAAGTACGGGTAATTCGGGTTTAAACGGGTAATTCGGGTTTAAACGGGTAATTCGGGTTTTAACGGGTAATTCGGGTTTTAAATGGGTAATTCGGGTTTAAACGGGTAATTCGGATCGACCCGAACCCATATGGGTTTTAGATTTCGAATTTCTCATGCTTGCATCTAAAGTATCATCGGTTCACATTTCGAGTATGTATATTATTTCGAGATTTACATTTGTGATTAAAGAGGGTAACTATAATCTTTCAGATTAAGAGAGACAAAATTACAAGACTTGTTGTGTTACCGTTATACCCGCAATACTCTATCTCCACCACAGGATCGAGCGTTCGTGTTCTCCAACATTTGTTCAGGTTTGTCTGCACGACGAATCAGATCGATTGTTTCGTCTTAACGGTTAAACCATGATTGTGATATATGACTTATCATTCAGGAGAGATCCACATTTAGCTGGACTTCCCGTTGCTATTATACAGTCATGGTATCAAAGACGAGGCTACATCAATTCAATGGCGGATTTGATCGAGAATGAACTTCAAAAATTCTCCAATTCTCGGGAGGTTCTGTTCTATTCTGTTCATTTTCTTTTGATCATACTCTTCGAATCGAGACATTGCCCTAATCGTTCATCTGTATTTGAATCATTTAGGTCATGATATTCTTTAGTGCTCATGGCGTTCCAGTCAGTTATGTGGAGAATGCTGGAGATCCGTACAAAGATCAAATGGAAGAATGTATTTACTTAATAATGCAAGAGCTTAAAGCTAGAGGCGTTAATAACGATCATACGTTGGCATACCAGGTACGTTCAATGTGACCGTCCTCGATATTTTTATTATGGCACACTATCGTATCGTATCTTAAGCTTTGAATTGATCCGTTCCAGAGTCGGGTTGGACCTGTTGAATGGTTAAAGCCGTATACCGATGAGGTCCTTGTTGAGCTTGGTAAGAAAGGTGTGAAGAGTCTTCTTGCGGTTCCCGTCAGGTAAGAACAAATAGTATTCGTACATATACCTAGACCTAGGGATGGATATTTCGGTTTGGTTATATAAAATCGAACCAAACCGAACCGAATTATGGTCGTTCGGTACGGTTTGGGTATAGATTAAATAACCGATCGGGTATAAAAGTTAAAAAACTGAATGGATTCAGTTCGGTTCGGTTATTAACCAAATAATCGTGGATAACTGATTGGTTATAAAAATATAAAAAATATATAGATAAATGATATTTATCAAATGAATATTTATCTAATATAATTAATAGTTAAAATTAAATATCGAATCTTAATAATATATTATATTATATTTTGTAAAATATATGAATTATTTGAAATATTCTAAATATTATTATTTATTTGTAATTTTATATGATAAAATGATTGGTAAAATCGAAATAATCGATTAATAACCGAACAAATTAGATTTCGGGTTTTACTTTGGTTACAATATTTTATTGATATAACCGAACTGAACCGTTGTACAACCGAACCGAATCGATTTAAATTCAGTTATTGTTTGGTTATTGTTATCTAAAACCGGAATAATCTTTACCAATTATATCCGAACCGAAATCCGAAAGGAAACCCGAAATTGCCCTTACTCTGAACAAAAAAAAAAACCTTCAATCATCAAAATCAGAGCGCAGATTTCAGTTTCATCGTTTACATACTCACCGTTTTTTGTTTTCTCGGATTCCAGTTTCGTGAGCGAGCATATTGAGACTCTCGAAGAAATCGACATGGAGTACAGAGAATTAGCTCTTGAATCCGGGATCCAAAACTGGGGCCGGGTACCAGCATTAGGTCTTACATCCTCCTTCATCAATGACCTAGCAGACGCCGTGACCGAAGCTCTACCTTCAGCAAAAGCCATGTGGAGTCCCACGGTCGTATCAGACGAAAACGAATTCGACCCATTCGGGTATATCATCAAGATGTTCTTCGGTTCGATTCTGGCGTTCTTCTTGTTTTTCTCCCCGAAGATGATCCATGCTTTTAGGAATCATCTTCTCTAGAGAATAAGCCGTCTCGGGACGAGATTAGGCAGGTAATTCTTGGTGAAACTTAGTATATATAGTCCAATCTAATGAAATACGGATACACCAATGTTGATGTATATCGTTATTTCATTAGATTGGACTATATATACTAAATTTCATTAAGAATAAAATATGGTTTTTGGGTATACCCTAAGTATTAAACTTATAAAAGATAGTTTATTTTCTCAGACTGAAGCAAAAAAAAAAAAGAAAGATAATGGTAATGATGAATTGATCTGAGTGAGTATGGTTCGTCCATTCGGACAGTGGCCTGTCGGAAGGTACATGGTGCTGAACACATGCCAGGAATATTCAAATCTAATACAATTATCTTTTTTTATGCGAATTTATATATATATATATATATGACTACTCAAGAAATTGAAAATGAAGCGTTGGCGAATAGAATAGATGTTATTGAGGAACAAAAGAAAAAATTTAAATAATATCCTAACATATCGAGTTGAACTTAAATAGATTAAGAATTAGATTACAACATTTTAACAATGTTAACATTGACATAATATATTTAAATAATAAGTGTTGTGTATGATTCTATTGGACAAGTATATTTTTCGTAAGAACATGGTGTTATTAAATGTTGTCGACTATAGTTCAATCATACAAAAAGTATTGTATTAAATGTTGTTTCGAGTGGGACAACTTCAAAAATACAATTTAAATACTATTTTAACTTCAAGTTTATTTTACCCTATAAAAAATAACTTCAAAAATATCCTTATAAATATTAAAATTTCCAAATTGCCTTTGTGCGACCGTGCGATCATTGTGATCATGTTACCCTTGTGCGATTGTGTGACTCTTGTGTAACCGTGTGACCTTGTGCCCGAAATCGTTCGAAAATGTCCGAAATCGGTTGAAAATGTCGACCATGTGACCCTTGTGCGATTGTGTGACTCTTGTGTAACCGTGTGACCTTTATGCGACCATGTGACCCTGTGCCCGAAATCGTTCGAAAATGCCCGAAATCGGTTGAAAATGCCGACCATGTGACCCTTGTGCGACCATGCGACCCTTGCGACCGTGCTACCCTTGTGCGACCATACGACCCTTTGCCCGAAAATGCCTGAAATCGATCGAAAATCGTTCGAAATCCACCACAAGCAGTCGAAAAATAGCTGAAAATCGACGGGAATAGTCTGAAATTGCTCGAAAACGTTCAAAACGCTCAGAACACGTTTGAAATCGCTCAAAACGCTCGAAATCACTTAGAAATCGATTGGAAACGCTCGAAATTGCTCGAAATTCATTCGGAACTCGCTCTCAATTTTTAAATCGCCTCTCGCTATTTGTATTTCTTAACTTTGAAATTGGATGCAACTTGAACAATTTCAAAGTGTTTTACAAATAAAATATTGGAGCAAAATTGTTTTTTCTCTATTTTGTCATTAGGTTTTCAAGGATATGTGTGAATTATGAGGGTATATGTGATATTATATCATTTCACGTGGAATTGTCTCGTTACTATTATAAGAACGCAATACATTCACGTTTTCCATATGATGTATTAAATTGGGAATATAACTTTCAGAGTTAGTTAAGAGAACTAAGCTAATCATTTGGGATGAAGCGCACCTAATGATACACATATATTGTTTTGAAGCATTAGACAAAACAATTATAGATATAATAGTTACGATAAATGTGTTGTTGCAAACAAAACCTTTTGGAGGCAACACAATTCTATTCGGAAGAGATTTTCGACACATATTGCTAGTTATAAATAAAGAAAATAGACATTACATTATAAAAGCATCTATAAAATTCATCATATCATATATTTGGAATTATTGTCGTGTGCTTAAATTAACTCAAAACATGAGGTTAATGACAAACCCCAACAATCAAAACTATCAAATTTACTAACGAATTCAAATAATTTTTTAGAATGGATATTGCAACATGAAAATGGAAAGCTTTCAAAATCGAATGATGGTTAGTGTTTCATTGATATCCTTTCAGATTCACTTATCCTTGAAGCCACTCCTCCACTTCAAGCTATTGCAGATCATGTGTATAAGGATTTAAATGACCTTTATAATTGTTGAGGGTAAGACCTTTGATTTGCCACAAGTCACACGAGGACCAACAAAAAGAAAAAACAATTTAATATGAATCTAGGTCGACGTTCTCTTGTTAGATAGATTGAAACAGACGGAAACTCCATATTAACTCGATAGCAGGACATAGAACGTGTCTTGCCTAAGAAAGATCACCTCAAAACCAACTACAATTCGACTAAAAAATCCCATACTCATTAAAAGACGCCAGAACACTTATGATATAGTTTTGATAAGTCAGTAACACTCAAAATAAACCCTAAACCCTAATTCTCCAAAAATTGGATAGCTAACTCTCAATAATTAGTAAGAAAAAAATATTTTGATGAAAACTTGGTTAAAATATCATATAATGAGTCGCTTATTTATAAGGGTCAAATAATAAATGAAAACTAAATAAAATAAACTAACTAAACAAAAATTGATAAAAATCGCTATATCGAGTGGTATAAACGCTAAGTGGAACGCCACATAAATCTTAAACCTAAAATTCACAAAACTAAAAGATATTAGTCTAGAGCAATTCCTCGAGTCGAGTAATTTTGGTTGAGCCTTTTCAGCTCCGTCATATTCTTGCTCCTCTCGGTCTTCTCTCATTGTAAAGATCTCTTATAATCGTGTTTCGGTACTACTTGACGTCCTCGTGGATCCGTTAGCAACCCGATAGATCAGCATTCTATGGTCAGATGGATTGAAACATACTAACATCTTTTAGCAACCCGATAATAGAATTTGAAACTCGACTTCCCTAAAAAAACATCACAAACCCTAATTATATCCAACTAGAAAATCCTAAACTCAACGAATTGATTTAGTGTTCATAAATCGTTAATACTTAAAATTTCTCCAAAACTTAGTTAGTTAAATCTCAAGAATTATCTAATAAATATTATCTATATTTATGAAACCTCATTTTCAAATTTCATATACAATTAATGACCAAACAATAAGAAAAACTTAATAAAAATAAAATTCTCCAAATTAGATAATTTTCAGTTTACACAATTTAAAATTTTAGACAGTATATGACATATATTTTATTTGTCTATTTATTGTTCGGAGATTTTCTGAATTAACAGATTTTAAATCATTTATTAATTAAAAACTTTTTTTTTTTTTAAATTATAGTAAGGAAAACCGAAATAAACCGAACTGGATGTTGCGTAATGATACAAACCTCTTTAGGGCTTAAGCAAAAGTTAGGGTTTAGGAGTTTGACAATCTTCGCCGACATCATTGTTCTTTCCAAGTACTGATTCTTTAGTTTGCCCGATAGATTTGAATCCTCTACGAAAGTCAATTCCTATCTGTGTTTGTAGATTTGGATTTTCTGGGTAGATTCGAATTGATAAGACTTGAATCTGTAAGAGAGAAGCCATGACAGAGTCGGAGACCAACCAGGGTTCCTCGGCGGAGCAAGAGATGAAGAGAAAGAGAAAGAGGAATCGAAATCGAGGAAAGAAGCAGGAAGAGCAAAACGTGAATGAAGAATCGTTCAATGAGAACGAAGAAGAAGAGGAACAAAACGGAGCAGTAGCCATGGAAGAGAAGCAAGAGGATATTCAAAAGAAGAGAAAGGAAAAGAAAGTGAAGTTAGAGGGTAAAGATGAAGCTAAAGAAGGAGAGAAGAAATTGACAATTGTTGGGAATGGAATCATGACAAATGAAACCTTTGAATCATTGGAATTGTCTGAACATACCTTTGAAGCTATCAAGGAAATGGGTTTTCAGTACATGACACAGGTCTGCAAATTGGAAATTCTTTCTTCTGTTGAACACCATTTTGCAAATAGGGTTCCTTAGATTTATGCATAATCGTATGTTAATTCACAGATTCAAGCCAGGGCGATTCGGCCTCTGTTAGAAGGGAAAGATGTTCTTGGTGCTGCTAGGACTGGTTCAGGTAAAACCCTAGCTTTTCTTGTGCCGGCCATAGAATTGCTACTAAAGGAACACTTCTCTCCTCGCAATGGGACTGGTGTTATCGTTATTTGCCCAACAAGAGAGCTTGCCATTCAGGTTAGTGTTCATTTGTTCATCTTAGTGTTCATTTGTTCATCTTAGTGTTCATTTGGTTAAAAGTATATTGTAGAATTCCAAGATTGATACTTTAGATTATAGCAATAGTGGGTTTGGATGAATCTTAGGTTTGGATGAATCTTAGGTTTGGATGAATCTTGGGTTAGGATGAATCTTAGATTAGGATGAATCTTGCCATTCATGTTGGTGTCCATTTGTTCATCTTAGTGTCTTGTTTGGTTAAAAGTATATTGTAGAATTCCAAGATTGGTACTTTAGATTATAGCAATAATGGGTTACGATGAATCTTAGGTTAGGATGAATCTTGTTTTAGTACATATATAGAGGATGGATGTAAAGTCTTGCAGATTATTGCAAAGTCAAGGTACGATGATGTTGTAGTCTTCGGAAGAGAGGACAAGGAATTTTGCATTGTTGCTGCGAGGCGTCTGCCTACGCTCTAGGCGCCCTCTAGTGTCCGATTAATCTCTAGGCGGTATTTTTTTATAAAAAGAAGTGACGTCAAAACTACGTCGTTTTGATACTGAAAAAAAACTAACAATGATACTCATCCACACTTTTATCTTTTACCGCATTTACTTTCATCATTGCATTCGTCCACTTATATCTATTGCATCGTCTTTTGTTTATTGACTTCATCTGAGTCTCTCGTCCTCGTCTTCGTCTTTGCCTTCATCCTTGTTTTCTTATCCGTCATCGTCTCTCGTATGTTGTCATCGCTTTCATCTCTTGTCATTGCATTTATTTCTCATCTTCGTCTTTGTTTCATCTCCACCATCGGTTTCATCTCTCGCCTACGCCCTTGCCTTGGTCTAACATCGTCCTCACCCGACGCCTGTTTTCTGTATTTTGTTTTTTTATGAAGTTGGTTGTCGTAAGTTTGATATTGTGAGTTTAATATTTATAAATATTTTTTATAAATACTAAAATTACATAAAATATTTGAGGTCCGTAGATTATACAATCGTAACATCAATGGACATCTATTGATATATTTAAAATTATATTAAATAATATATATATAGCTGCATAGATATCGTCTAGACTCCGCTTAGGCGTTCTGGGTGCTAGGTGTCCGCCCGCCTAGCGTCTAGGGTTTTCTTGAACCTTGGGCTCATCTAATGTCCCGTTCTTGGTATTATTAATATCAGACTCTTGGAGTGGCGAAGGAGCTTCTCAAGTACCATTCGCAGACGGTAGACATGGTTATCGGTGGTAATAACCGAAGAACAGAGGCAGAGCGTATTGCGAGGGGTGCAAATTTATTGATCGCAACTCCTGGGCGACTTCTTGATCATCTTCAACATACAAAAGGTTTCCTTTACAGACACCTAAAGGTACTCTACTTTATGATTTGATAGTTGAAGACCTCGTTGTCTTTTCTAGGGGTGGGCAATCCGGGTTTCGGGGCGGGTTCCTCGGGTTCGGTCTGGGTTCGGGTTCCTTGGGTTCGGTCTGGGTTCAGGTTCCTCGGGTTATAAAAAATTGAACCCTAATTGAACCTATTTGGTTTTCAGTCTGGGTTTCTCGTGTTTCGGTCCGGATTGTTAGGGTTTTGAAACATTGAGCCCAAAAAACCCGAATTGTATTTAGTTTATTTAGATATTTCAGGTAATTCGGGTTCTTCGGGTTATTTAGGTACATGTAATTTGGGTTTTATAACGGGTTTTACTGGTTTTATGGATTCTTTATGAATTTTTAGGTAATTCCAAATTTAACATACAAAAAAATAAAAAAAATACAAAGTAAAAATCCATAAACAATACTTAGTAAAAACTTTCTATGAAAATTTTTAGGAGGCTCCGACGATGTGTGTGTGAGTGGGAGAGAGGATGTGCGTTTGGTTTAGGGTTTTTTCTTTTTCTTTTTGAAAATTTTTTTCTCGTGTTCTTTGGGTTGTTCGAGTTATCCCGAACCCGAACTGACCCTAAACCCAAATGGGTTTTTGATATTGAACCCATATGGGTTTTACATAACCCATATATCTCTTGGGTTGGGTTATTCGGTCCGGATCGGTCGATTAACCCGAAATTCCCTTTCTGAATTATATAATTTAGGTTTAATGCTTTATCGTCGAGCCACAGGGAACTGATAATTGGTTTAATGCCTTTTCTTGATATCTGAGATTTTCTAATTTGGGCTAATGTAATAGTACTGATAAATGATGTAAAAGTGTGTATTTGACGTCATTATATATGATTATAATGGATTATCTTCTCTTTATGCATATTTGAAAACTGCAGTGCCTTGTGATTGATGAAGCTGATAGGATATTGGAAGAGAATTTTGAGGAAGATATGAATAAGATTCTCAAGATTTTACCAAAGGTACTTGTCAAAGTAGATCAAACTATTTTTTTCGTCTTTAAAAATCATTCTGATTTATATAAAAAATCTCCTCTTTACTATCATTATTAGAGGTGTAAAATGAGCTGGCTCGGCTCAGTTCAGCCCGGCTCGTTTTCAAAACGAGCTAGAAAATCTCAGCGCAGCTCGTGTAAAAACGAACTGGCTTTTGAGCTAGACTATTTAAGTTAAAAGAATTGTAATATATTGAAATTATATATTTTTCTTCGACAAATCAAATAAAATATATAAAATATAAAAACAGTAAATTGAATACAAAATTTTATTATTATATGTAAAAATATATTATCTTTTCCTTTAAATAATATTTAATAAATGCAAAAAATATGTATAATATGTAAAAGTGAGAAAATATGGGCTTTTGTAATCAACTCGTCACCTCGCGAGCCAGCTAAGCTCTAACTCGTTTTCGGCTGAGCTCGTCAGCTCGTTTTTTAAACGAGTTGGAAAATACCCAGCTCAACTCGTTCAAAAATGATCCGAGCTAGAGCTGGCTCGCGATTATATAAAAATCTCTTCTTTACGATGATTATCGTTAAAAGCTACGTGCTTTTGCTACCGCTAACTCATCAAATCTCTGCAGACTAGGCAAACCGCATTATTTTCTGCCACACAAACCTCAAAGGTTAGTCTTTTTTTGGTACGAGAAATTTCAAAAGTCATTTTGGTTTGGTCTTTGGTTTGACTAATTCACCTTATAGGTTCAAGATCTTGCTCGGGTTTCACTGACTTCTCCTGTTCATATTGACGTGGACGATGGTAGACGAAAGGTATGATGGACGATTATTGTACTCACGATTTGCTTTTAACGAAACGTAATTAAGAAAATTCTGAATCTTTAGGTGACAAATGAAGGATTAGAGCAAGGTTATTGTGTTGTCCCGAGCTCGAAAAAGCTTCTCCTTTTAATTTCATTCTTGAAAAAGTACCCGAAGAAGAAAATCATGGTGTTCTTCTCTACATGTAAATCGGTTCAATTCCATGCTGAAATCATGAGAGTAATTAAGGTGGATTGTATCGATATTCATGGAGGTTTAGACCAGAAGAGAAGAACTAAAACCTTTTTTGACTTCATGAATGCCGAAAAAGGTGTTCTTTTGTGTACCGATGTTGCAGCCCGTGGTCTTGATATTCCTTCTGTGGTACATTTCTTCCTTTGTTTCGTTCTTCTTTTCTACGTTTTGATGTTATTGAGTTTAACGGGTGAATATGTGTATGTAGGATTGGATTGTGCAGTATGATCCTCCTGATAACCCGAGGGTATGAAAAAAAAGATTCCGTTGTGTTTGGTTTTTTCTTGTATCACTTTGTCATTGTTCTTTGTGGTGTGGTGTTTAGGAATATATCCATAGGGTCGGTCGAACAGCTCGTGGAGAAGGAGCAAAAGGGAATGCTTTGCTTGTCTTGATCCCTGAAGAGCTACAATTTATTCGGTATCTTAAGGTACACTTTCCATCTAATTGATTCTACTGATGAAGCAAGTCTATTTTCATGGATTGACATTACAATCGATGTCTGTATATGAGCCTGTATATTTATATACATTATACACTATTCATATAGGTTTAGGGATTAGAGTTAGGGTTTGGTGTTTTAGGGTTTAGGTTTGACGTTTTAGGGTTTAGGGTTAGGTGTTTAGGTTTTAATGGTTTAGGGTTTGGCGTTTAAGGGCTTAGGGTATGGCGTTTAAGGGTCCAGGATAGAGGGTTTGAGATTGTAGGGTTTAGGGTTAGGTGTTCAAAGGTTTAGGGTTTAGGGTTTGGTGTTGAAGTGTTTAGGGTTTAAGGGTTTAGGATTTGGCATTAAGGGTCTAGGGTTTGGCGTTTAAGGATTTAGGGTTTAAGGGTTTAGGGTTAGGTGTTCAAAGGTTTAGGGTTTAGGGTTTGGTGTTGAAGTGTTTAGGGTTTGGCTTTTAAGGGTTTAGGGTATGGCGTTTAAGGGTTTAGGATAGAGGGTTTGACATTTTAGGGTTTAGGGTCAGGTGTTCAAAGGTTTAGGGTTTCGCGTTGAAGTGTTTAGGGTTTAAGGGTTTAGGATTTGGCATTAAGGGTTTGGTGTTTAAGAGTTTAGGGTTTGGCGTTTAAGGGTTTAGGGCATTTAAGGGTTTTGGGGTTTGGCGTTTGAGGGTTTAGGGTTTGGCGTTTAAGGGTTTGGGGGTTTTGAATGTCTCTGTAATGTTTTGGTGAAGGCAGCAAAAGTGCCAGTGAAGGAGCTGGAGTTCAAGGAGAAGAAGCTGTTGAATGTGCAGTCTCTTCTGGTACTCATCTGACGTTGGTCGTTGTACGATTTCACATGAATCTAAATAATATTCGATAAAAAGACATGAAACCGTCGGGTAATTTGGTGGGAATGGCAGGAGAAATGTGTAGGCAAAGACTACAATCTGAAGAGGACAGCCAAAGATGCATATCGAGCTTACATTTCAGCCTACAATTCTCACTCTTTAAAACACATTTTCAACGTTCATCGTTTAGACCTTCAGGTATATTCCCCTCTTCATCTTTGCCTTCTGTCTTACCCTTTTAACCGATCATCATGGGTTTATCCACGGTTGGTTTTCGTTGGAAACCCGATATCACGGGGTGATCCACGGTTTGTCTTCGTTAAAAAAACCGCTATCACGGGGTGATATACACGGTTGGTTTTCGTTGGAAACCCGCTATCATGGGGTGATCCATGATTGGTTTTCGTTGGAAACCCGCTATCACGGTGTGATCCACGGTTGACTTTCGTGGGAAACCTGCTATCATAGGGTGATCCACGGTTGATTATTCGTGGGAAACTTGCTATCACGGGGTGATCCACGGTTGGTTTTCCTTGGAAACCCGCTATCACGGGGTGATCCATGGTTGATAATTCGTGGGAAACTTGCTATCACGGGTTGATCCACGGTTGACTTTCGTGGGAAACCCGCTATCATAGGGTGATCCGCGGTTGGATTCCGTTGGAAACCCGCTATCACGGGGTGATCCATGGTTGGTTTTCGTGGGAACCCGCTATCATAGGGTGATCCACAGTTGATTTTTCGTGGGAAACCCGTTATCATAGGGTGACCCACGGTTGGTTTTCGTGGGAACCCGCTATCACGGGGTGATCCACGGTTGATAATTCGTGGGAAACTTGCTATCACGGGTTGATCCACGGTTGGTTTTCCTTGGAAACCCGCTATCATGGGGTGATCCACGGTTTTTGGTGGGAAACTTGCTATCACAGGGTGATCCACAGTTGGTTTTCGTTGGAAACCCGTTATCTGGTTTAACGTAATGTTTTTTTTTTTTATGGTGTTGGATCAGGCGGTGGCGGCCTCGTTCTGCTTCGCATCGCCTCCTAAGGTGAGTTTGAACATCGATAGCGGAGCAGCAAAGGCTAGGAAGTCTGGTAAGAAAAGCCGTAACAACTTCAGCTTTTCTAATCCGTACGGTTCGGCATCAGCCTGAGGAACTCCCGTCCCCTCGTCCAGGCCGAGATTTGTCCAGAAAATTACGGTTTTGCCATTATCCGGAGTAGTAGACAGTTTTGGTCTTGTCTGAAGAGAGTAAGTTTATAAAGACTTGAATTGTTAATATCGGAATCCGCTTAAGTTAGAAACGAAAAGCAATCCAAACCAAGAAGAACCATTGACCAATACTACGCAATAACTTATATATGGTAAAATATAATTTTATGTTTTACTATTAAATATTTTTTATTTTATATATATTAGTAGTAGTTGTCTATTGTACGTTTATATGTTATTTATATATTGCAATAGAAAATATCAAATATATTCTCATAATATTTCAAAACTTCATCTATATCCTCGTAAATTTAATAAAAAATGGAGAAAAAATATGTGTCTTTGTATTTTCTCAGTGAAAATATATATGGTTCAAAATTAAGAAAAAAGAGCGAGAGGCGATTTCGAGGTTGAAAGCAAATTTCAGCGATTTTTTAGCGATTTTTAGTCATTTTTTAGTTATTTCTAGCGATTTTCAGCAATATCGAATGAATTTGAACGATTTTCACCGAGTTCAAGTTCTCCAACAATTTTCGATCGATTTTCAAGTAATTTCGAGCGATTTTTAGAGTTTTATGGGTCATGTGGGTTGTTTGGATCACAAGGGGTTTGGGTTGCATGGTCATATGGGTCGTATGGATCGTTTAGGTCGCATGGTCATATGAATCATATGGATCGTTTAAGTCGCATGATCATATCATATGGGTTATATGGATCGTTTGAGTCTTATATATCATATGGGTCATTTGGATCATATTGATTCACTCTGGATCGTTTGAATTGCACTGAAACACAATAGATCATAAGGATAATTTGAGAATATTAATATTAAGTGTATTTTTTTACTTTTTTTAGGAAAGGGTAAAATTAAAAAGGGTATTTTTGAAATTGTGGCGTATTACAAACTAATTCTTAAAAATATTATTGCA
The DNA here is from genome assembly GCA_036759665.1 of Gynandropsis gynandra. NCBI lineage: Eukaryota > Viridiplantae > Streptophyta > Magnoliopsida > Brassicales > Cleomaceae > Gynandropsis > Gynandropsis gynandra. The sequence continues at coordinate 249,893 of CM071865.1, read as the reverse complement.
AATAATATAAATATCATGGAAACAAAACCAAGGCACATGAATCAGGGAACTAAACCAGATGAAAAACTGACATAACCAGTACTGCAAGGACAACTAAACCGGTATAACTAAACCGGATTGATTTTACGGCTGAGCTCTTCGTAGAAGCCGGAATCACGGGAGAGGAAGGCGGCGGGGATTCGATATACAAGACCTTGATGATCATCTTCTGACCCTTTTCACAATGGCCGGCAACGCCGCTGATGAAATAGAATAAACCGGGCCGGTCTAAATTGAAAACCGTATCGCCTTTGTTGGAGAAGAATTCCGGTTTAGAAGACCGGCATTTCTCGTACTCTTCTTCTGTCACCACCAAAACGGAATCTTTCTTGTACGTGAAACCTTCACCAAATCCACAACCCAACAACAAATAAAACATTAGCAAATGATTAATAATATGAAAAATAATCTTTTTTTGTCTTTATAACCCAATAATCAAGTATCTTGGTTAAACCTTTGTCCACAATATTTTATTTAAATCATTTTTTGTTACATTTATCATTTAAGTTATATGTGAAATTAAAAATATTTCTTATATAATTCTCTAACATTTTCTATAATTTTTTTTAAGTTTTCGACAAAAAAGGAAAAGAAAAATAAATTTAATTCAAAAAGGCATATATCAAATATGAAAAATAATCCTTTTTTGTGTGTATTTTATAACCCAATAATCAAATATATCGGTTTAACCTTCGTCCAAAATATTTTATTAAAATAATTTTTTGTACTTCATCATTTAAGTTATATGTGACTTTCAAAATATTTCTTATATAATTCTCTAACATTTTCTATAAAAAAACATTTTTTAGTTTTTAATTAAAAAGATAGGAATATATCAAATATATTAAAATAAAATACGTATAAATTATCGTTGGGATATATAATATGTACAATGACCATATAAGATATGCTTTGTGATAACAAATAAAAAAACTTGGAAAATGATAACTAAATAAATATTGAAGAGAAAAAAAAGTCTTACGAATAGAGTCATCAACTTTGAAACGGTGCATGGAAGCCCAATGATTATACAAATCACTTCTAGATTTTGGTACAATCCATCCATCTTCTCCTCCAACGACAAATTCATAACAATAAACATAAGGAAATAAGAAAATTAATGCGAAAAAAGATACGATCATAAGGATCTTTGATGAACTCATTTTGCTTAATTTTTGGATTGATGTTATAGGGAGCTCCAATGTGTTTGTTGGGTGGGGGGTTTTGTGTAACAAAATAAAATATAGGGTATGTTTTGTAAGAAATGAGAATATTAGGGTTTCTTCTCTCTTTCTCGGCTGTGTATTTTGGTGGTTTAAAGAAAAGAGTGAGAGTGTGAGGTTCGTTAGTTTTCAAGCATATATATATAAGGATGGAGACTTGCAGTAAGAATCCTCATTTTTTTAATTAAAAATTCATATATTATTATTATTATTATTAAATTATTATATATTTATATATATTTTGACTTGGTATTTAGGAATTTGTTTTATAGTTCAGAAGAAGAATGGTTCAAATGAGAAATGGCTTGGCTTGGAGCCGTTGAGCAAAATAAGCATTATTAAGGGGTTTTTTTTATTATTATTTACATATACAAATTAGTTTGTTATTAAGAAAATGTCTTTATGTTTATAATGCTATATTGCACAAATAAACGGGTAAAATAATTTTTAATTTTATGTGTCAAAGAAAAAAATTATATATATAATATATATTTATATAATTCAATAACAAACTCAAGGCCATTTTACAAAAATCATTAAAAATATGAAACTAAAAATTTGAAGTATTAAAGAGTATGATTAAATTTGAGATAAAAACAGACTTTCTTTTTTGGATAAATTTATACAAAACGTCTATTTTCCTCTTGAAAACATGATTTTTATCCAATTTTCTTCTAGTTTAATTTTCATTCGATTTATCTCGATTTTTAACTTTAATTTATATTTTAATTATAAAAAATTGTCCGAAAATTCATTCATTAATTAATCTGATTTTATCAAAAGATTAAAACGACATGAGATCCTGTCGTTTCAACGAGCTTTCGACTGCAATCTTCACGAAACCAAGAAACCAGAGAAACCAGAGGCGAATCTTCACTGCATGGATTAGGGCAACGGAAAATTCTCCAAGGATCGAGAAATCGAAGCAGACATGGCACATGAATCTGAGAAGAGGTTCCATCAGATCATGGACAAGCTCTTCAGTCCTTCGAAATCGGAGCAGACAAGGTACTCTTCTTCTTCTTCTTCATCGGTTTCATTCGATCTGTGTTTGGTTATTGATAAAATTCGATTTAAATGTTCGAAGCATGGATTTCATGGAACAAATTCATTAATATCGTGTTTTGCAGTCACAGTGCATCATTGACGATGCTATGTCTATGTATTTAGGTTATGCTCAACCATCTTGCATCGGAACTTGTTTAAAGCTTTTCCTAGGGTTACGACATTGCAATTGTACTGAAGCTATGATCCTTAATTTTGTCTAGCTAATTCTAGAATGTGCTGGATTCGATAATCGCCTAAGTTAAAGATTCGAGTTTGGCCTATGGTTTTGTATATGTAGTTCACCTGGTGAGCAGCAATCAAGAGGCAAAAAACGACCTAATCCTTCATCAGCATTGGCATTGGTGGAGCCAAGAACGGGATTCAATATTATGGATAAGTCTGTTGCTTCATTCGGGTCATCACCCTCTGTTCTTTGCCGTCCATGGGACAGAGGAGACCTAATGAAGAGATTGGCTACGTTCAAATCCATGACATGGTTTGCAAAGCCCAAGGTCTGCTCCTTGTAACTTTTGAATCAAATTATAACCCCAACCTTCCTCACTTGTTTGTTATTGCAATATCTTTCATTTGATCATATGTTTTCTGCATTTTCTATCTGGTTATGGCTATATGTCCTGCTTTGAAATTCTTAGCCAACACATTTGATAAGCTCCAGGTACCCGAAAACACTCCTTTCACTTTATTGATCACCGAAAAACAGAGAACAAGCTGTAGAAATTGATTAGAGAGTGTATCACACCACTCTTCCCACAACCAAGCCCAGAAAATTTCCGCCTCCTCTAAATCAAACCCACAGACTCCTATTTATAGTTTTCAATACAACTCACCCTTACTCTGGATTATACTAATCCACACAAACAAACACACACTAATACTAACAGAATATAGTTACCTGTCATTTGTAGAAGCTTCTGGATTCTTCTCCTCTCTCCAAATCTGAGTTGTGCTCACTGCTTTTTCTCCTTCCTGACATAGACTTGCTGGTACTTATCAACATTTTTGTGCTAGTAGGTTATCAGTGCTGTGAATTGTGCGAGGAGAGGATGGGTGAATGTTGATATGGATACCTTAGCTTGTGAATCATGTGGAGCTCATCTTCTTTTTTCAACCCCATCTTCTTGGTCAAAGCAACAGGGTATGGGCAACTAATCTTGTAGAATCATCACTTTGTAGCTGATTTTGTCAATTTATGACTTCCTTTAGCATTCTCACCTTAGATATCTTCTCCGTTTGATACAGTGGAGAAAGCGGCATCAGTTTTCAGCTTAAAATTGGATAGTGGACACAAACTACTTTGCCCATGGATAGATAATTCCTGTGAAGAAACTCTTGCCGAGTTTCCTCCATTGACACTAGAAGATTTAGCAGACAGATTTCATGAACGGTCTAATACATTACTTCAACTCATAGCTTTGCCAGTGGTTTCACCATTGGCCATTGAGTACATGAGGAGTCCTGAGCTAGAACAGTTTCTCAAACAACCCATTACACTATCATCTCGCAACATGTGTACTGAATTTTCTCAGCTGCAGTCCGCTGGCGACAATTCTGAAATCAGCTCAGCAAGAAAATTCTATCAGGTTTGATCTTGTACACTCTGGACAACTGAGTTGATTTATTAGTTAATATCGAATACTTTGGATTGTCATTTCATTAGCAGGTCTGATCTGTATTGCACCCTTTAGTTTTACCTATTTCTTGTTGTTCTATGCACTTCTTTGACTGTATTAGAAGATGATTATCGATACACTTCAAACTGATTCAACCAAAGAATAATCCCGGCTTATGATCATGTTGATTAACTTGATGAATCTATGCATGTCATAAGAACAGCTTAGAGTTTCTTCTCATTACTATTTTGCCTAAAGCATCCTTTTCCTTCCTCAGTGCCATTTTGGTATTACCCAGAAGTTATATCTTATTGCTATACTGATGTTTGGATATTTGCAGGCACAAAAACTTATAAGTTTATGTGGTTGGGAGCCACGTGCACTTCCTTATATCGTGGATTTCAAAGAGAAACCAATAGATTCTGCAAGAACCCCAAATGTTGTTGATTTATTACAAGAACCTGCTACTAGCAAGCTTCAAAGTGTCTCAAATGAGATTCCAGATAATTGTGAAAACCCGGTAACTCTTGAAGCTTTAAGATCTGATACCAATTCTGTTGTTCTGGACTGCAAGCTCTGTGGAGCCTGTGTTGGGCTCTGGGTTTTTTCTACTGTTCCAAAACCACTAGAGTTGTATAGAGTAACCGGTGGTTATACGGAAGCCAATAAGCAAAAACATTTAGAGGGTCATGATTCAAGAAGCGATACTCTTCCATATCTGAGAGCTGAACAAAAATCAAGTTTGAACTTTACCATAGCAGGAGGACCTCCAGCGTCAAAGCAAAACTTCAAAGCAACAATATCTTTGCCTATTATTGGTAGGAACTTGAGATCGAGGTTTGCTTCTGACTCTAGAGACTATACAGATGGAGATCATGATTGTGCAATTTCAATTAGGAGTGACAATGTAGGTCTCATAGAAAATGGGAAAGATGATCATGGAAATGTAGGTGTTATTCAGAATCTGCAGCTCAAAACAACTGAGAATGATGGTGCTACAGAGAATAATAATCAGGCAATGACTGGCATTGGAGAGAGAAGAAATGACTCCGATGTTAACGAGAGCACTGTACCGCGGTCCAAAGACCAGGAACTTATGGTCGAGAAATATCTTCTTCCTGAAAACAACAAACGAAAGGATTCAACTGCAGGTAACTCTTGTTATGACAACTTGTTTCGAGTACGATACGTGTTTTTCTGTTTATGGGCATTGATTGTATCCAATGTTCTAAAAATCGCTCTAGGCCTCTGCCTAGACGTTGGGCGCCCCCTGGCCGCCCCATTAATCTCTAGGCGGTCTATTTTCTTTTACTTTTTACAGCCTGATTAATCTCCACGCCTTTATCTTTTACCGCCTTTTACTTTCATCATTGCATTCGTATGCTTATATCTATTGCATTGTCTCTCGTCTATTGACTTCACTTGAGACTCTCGTTCTCGCCTTCATCTCTAATCCTCGTCTTTGCCTTCATCCTTGTTTTCTTATCCATCATCGTCTCTCGTATGTTGTCATCGCTTTCATCTCTTGTCATTGCATTTATTTCTCATCTTCGTCTTTGTTTTATCTCCACCATCGGCTTTCATCCCTCGCATTCGCCCTTGCCTTGGTCTAATATCGTCCTCACTCGGCGTCCGATTTTTGTATTTTGTTTTTTATGAGGTTGTTTGTCGTCGTAAGTTTGATATTGTGAATTCAATATTTATAAATATTTTTTATAAATACTAAAATTATTTATTTATATGTGTGTTTTTTATTTACTAATAAACATTTCGAATTACATATTTAGATTTTAATTATATTAAATAATATAGATATATATATATCTGTATAGATACCGCCTAGGCGCTCTGGGCGCTAGGCGTTAGGTGTCCGCCCGTTTAGCGCCTAACGTTTTCTTGAACCTTGATCCTATCCATCACAAACTAGTTATTTATGTTTTCTTTTTGAGAGCTCATTTGGAGTATGATCTGCTAAACCATGTTGAAACCATCTTTGCAGGTGAATATGGAGGACACTCAACAGCCTCAAGCAAACAGATGGAGTTTGATCCAATCAAACAACATAGGCATTTTTGTCCTTGGATTTCCTCAACTAGTAGACGAGGCCCTGGATGGCGACAGACTCTTTCTGCTTTACAACGCGATAATGAATCTTCGCAGATTTCTCCATCAGCCATTTCCTCGATCATGGTACGTACCGCCCACGCTCATTTCTTCAGCTTTTACGTCGTTTTAAATTCTTAGGCACGTAATAGTTATTAGTGGTAGGATGAAAGTTGATTAGGGGTGTAAAATGAGCTGCTGGCTCGCTAGTTAGCTCTAGCTCGGATCATATTTGAACGAGTCGAGTTGGGTATTTTCTAGTTCATTTAAAAACGAGTTGACGAGTTGAGCCAGAAACAATCTAGAGTTTAGACGAACTGGCTCACGAGCTGAGTACAAAAACACATATTTTCCTATTTTAACATATTATATATATTCTTTGTATTTATTAAATATTATTTAAGGAAAATAATATATTATTTACATATAGTAATATTATATTTTCCTATTTATACCAAATTAACATAATGTTATTAACAAATAAAGAAATAAAATATTTTAATAACTATTATAAAAAATATGTTTATATATACAATATTTTATTTAAATTTCTATAACTTTATTTTCCAATTAGTATTTTTTGTATATAATAACTTTTTATTCAAATTAATGTTTTTATATTTTATTTAGTTTATTTCGTTTGTTAAAGAAAACATATAATATTATTATATTATAACTCTTTTAAATTAAATATTCTAGCGCACAAGCCAGCTCGTTTTTGGACGAGCTAAAAGCGAGCTGAGCTAAGCTGGAATTTTTTAGCTCGTTTTGAAAACGTGCCGAGCTGAGCCAACTTAGTTTTGGCAAGCTGATGGCGAGTTGAGCCGAGCCAACTCATTTTATATGGACTAATTAAAATGGTTGGAACAATAAATATCAATCTCATTCCTACTTTGGATACCCGTATAACCATTGAAGATTGTTGAAGTGACTAATTCCTGAAAGTTGATTGATTAGAACTCAACCGATACTATGCTTAAACTAATTGTTATCCGATCCATCAACGGACCCAATATTCGCTCTTATATTTATATCATACAGTAATAAATAGTAGGACCCAATCATCCGAAACCGAAACAAAAAGCACCAAAATTTGTTGTCGGGGACTTAAACCATCAACGAACCCAATTATTTGCTTTTATATTTATATCATACGCAAAACTATTACACAACAACAAATAGTAGGACCCAATTATCCGAAACGGAAACAAAAAGCACCAAAATTCGTGGTCGGGACTTAAAGCTTTCGCAATTCGATTACGCATGTTTCGTTGAGTGTTCATGTTTTCACCAAACATTATCGTATAATTTCGATTTAACGTGTAAATATGTTCTTAATTATATCATTAAAATGTAATTTATGTGATTATGTCAGGTGGATGATCCAATTACTTGTGTACGGAACCTCTTCAAGTCTCCATCGGCTAAAAGACAGAGACCGAACAAAGGATCTTCAAATTGAGGAAAGTTCTTTCTTTCTTTCTTATACACACCATTTTCTAAACGTCGGAATCATCTTTTTCTGTTCATTTAATTAATAAAATCACAAGATTAACTCTTGATTCATGGGTCTATAACTGATTTCGGGGATTATCTCTCTCTAAAATTAGGGTTTTAAGTATGGGCATAATCGATATATTCTGCATATATTGTTTATTTATAGGAAATTTTGTTAGACATTTTTTGAATGTAAGAAAACTTTGTATGTTCATCTAGTCGGGGTTTAATCCGTTTTATGTCAAGAAAACCTCGAGATTATCTATTGATTTATGGGTTTATAACAATTTTTTAGGGTTTATAGCTCTCTAAAATTAGGGTATTAAATGGGTTAGTTTAATCTAATTCGTGTTAGTTGCTTAATTTTTATTTAATCCGTTTGTACTCAAGTGAAAATTTTCGATCTAGTCCAATACATAATATTTGAATTATATGAAAATTTTGATTGTAATTTTTTTTATAAAATAATATAATAATATTTTGCAAAAAGAAATATATAATTAAAAAGTTTCAAAAACAAAAATTAAATAGTTAAAATAAATGATTAAAAATTCAAATAAAAATATGTTTAATTTTATTTTGACACTTTAAACTTGAAATAATGCATTTAACAAATAGTTTAAATCTATTTGGTTTGCAATTATTTTTTTGTCTTCTTCATAGTGTTTAATAATAAATTTTAGTTAAATTCATAAACCCATTTTATATCAAGATTTAAAAAAATCTAAAAAAGACCCACATTTATATGGTCTCAATTAATATACCATAACCCATTTTAACCCTCCTAAATGATACATGTTGGCATATTAAATATGCCATACAATTTAATATGTTGTGGACTATAAATCTTTCAAAATTGAAAATGTAGGGTTCATTCATATATTTGGAATTAGGGTGTAAATGTCACAGAAAAAAAGTTAGGGTTAAGAACGTAAAATTTGGACAATTTAGATACTTCTTCCAAACATTTTCTCCTCCTCCGCTTAGGGTTTAAGACCACTTTAAACCATTCGTATCTGTGCAGTTTCTTCTGTTATTCGAATTTGTTCGTAGAAAGGGAGAAATGGCGAATTCCATGGCTACGTTTTCCAGGATGATCTACCGTTCATTCCTCTCGAGCCCTAGGTTCTCTCAGGTTTCGAAATCCTTCTGCACCAATAACCTCTCCTCCCGGGAACAGTCCGACTCGGAAGAACACGTCGTCAATTCAGATATAGAATCTTCCCATGATCCGATAGCATCCGATTCACCATCTCAAGTTTCCGGCGAAGAACGAGCTTTCGTGGAGCGTTCTCTCGAGAATGGACTCGACGTTGGCGTTTACAAGGTACATTTCCCTCCTCCAATATCAGCTAGAGTTTTAAGCTTGTGATTTCTCTACGGTTTCTTTGACTATATTGAATAGAATCGGTGTCTGGTTTTCTATTTTTGTTTCAGTTTGTCACCTTGTTGTAAATTGATCAATATTTTAGTCATCCTTAAGGATTTTGACAAAGTTTTGATTCGTTTGGCTGATGTTTTTGCAGGCAATACTGGTGGGGCAGGTGGGTCAGATGCCTCTTCAGAAGAAGCTGAGGAGTGGCAGGACNTACGGAACAATCGGAGACCGTTAATGGACGAAGAACCAAAGGAGTACGCTAATCGATCTGCAGTTCAATGGCACCGAGTCTCCGTGTACCCTGATCGACTAGCAGATCTTGTGTCAAAGAGTGTTCAACCCGGGTTAGCTCTTCACAATCATAACCCTTTAATCTTCTTAATGTGGCACTAGTTTTATTCAAAATCCTAGGTTTAAAGGATCATGCCATGGTTATAACCTTTGAGCTATGTAGAGTAGTTGTTTATGGTGATATCCAATGGAAGAAATTGAGCCAAATGAAGCGAATCTTTCTTGGATTGACTCTGCCTAATCTTTAGATCTTAGACTTTATCTGAGCTCTGGCTTGGCAAGGTTGGATTTTTAAGATTCAGCCAAATGAAGCGAATCTTTCTTGGATTGACTCTGCCTAATCTTTAGATCTTAGACTTTATCTGAGCTCTGGCTTGGCAAGGTTGGATTTTTAAGATTCTCGCTACCCATTTCGTCTCATCTTCCATGTCTAACCAAATTAAGATCTCCAGTAGATTACTGAAAAAAGTCATCTTAAATATGTCAAGAATTCTAGATTCCATATTCTCGAATAGGATTTGCCTTCCGAGTAAAGAAAATGTTTAGCCCACCAAGAAATCTTGATACGACTCCTTACTAGTCTTGTGCATTTAACCATAAAGCTGAATAATATATGCCCTGATGAAAATATTGAGGGAGTAGATGAAACTTGAACAAAGTTTTGGTTTTGGAATCAATTGATAACAAACTTCTCGTTGTTTTCTTTCGTGCCTATTGCCCCTTTTGTTGATTACAACCTCTTACATCAAGATTTCATGTTTTGTGCAGCATGGTTGTTTACTTGGAAGGTAATTTGGAGACCAAGGTTTTTTCAGATCCCATAACTGGTTTAGTTCGTCGTATAAGAGAGGTTGCAATTCGTAGAAACGGTAGACTCCCTCGATCCTCCTCACTCTATTCAAGAACCCGTCTTTAGTTTCTTCCGTTCTTCCTCCTTTGAATTCTCATATATCATGTCAAATGGGTTCACAACATATCAATGATTTTGCGGTATATTGTTTGTGTAGGGCGGATCGTGTTTCTAGGAAACAACGGGGATATGCAGCAGCCAAGTCCTTCGGAACTCAGAAGCATTGGCTACTTCTGATTAAACCCGAAAAATCGAAAGGGTAAAGTTTTAACCTTTGTTGCTGTTTCTCTGTTTAACCTAAGTGAAAATGAATGAATGGGCAGCTTGATTCCTTATTGTAAGGATTTAGGGTTCAATGGCTTAAGTGAATGTAGAATCTAATGTGTAGATGTTGTTTGAATAATGAATTCCTTTTCCATTTTACAATTTATGTTTTGACAAAATCTCACATTTTATTCATTCACTTTGAACATCACATATTTTATATATATATATATATATATATTATATGATATATACAATGTCATTAAAACGAATTGGTATGTGAGTGTATGTTAATAAAGACTTTTGTGAGAAGGGAAAAAAGAGGAAACGTGTTTAGTTTGCCTGTGTGTTTTGTAACCTTTCTTCTGAGACAGAGTATCTGAAAGCATATACTCTGTTTTGGAGACGTTTGAGATATAATATCATCATATGTGTGGAGACACTAAAATTGCAAACATATATAATTGATCAGAAAATGGTAAAAATTCATTATTTATGATGGATCCATCTAATTAATATATATATATATATATATATATATAGGGGAGAACAAAATTGAAAATCCTTAAAATCCATCCTAATTCATACACTAATATATGTATCTTTATCGTTTTTCGGGTTTAAATCTACATTAAAAATAAATTTATAATTATGTTCACAAGATATCATATATTTGTTCAAAAATATGATATATGTAATCGATTGATTATAATTTTGTTTTTTACATGTCTTATAACGGATGATATATATTTTTAGTATTTACAATGCTTAAATCCGACACTATATTAGTCAATTTTATACAAAGTTTCTCAAGGTAATATTCTAAAATATTTAATACAATATATCTTTAACTTAAGTGATTTAATTTTATTTGGATTTGATGTCTAATTAAAAAGAAAAAAGAAAAACCAAAGAAATGAAATTAAATTTGTAAAACAGAAAAAAATTAGTTAAAAAAACAAAATCGAAATTCCACGTGTATGCATGCATGGCTATTCTCTTCACACCACTCGAAGTATCTTTCCATTTTCTTTACTCACTTCACTTCTCTCACCTCTCACTAATCCTCTTCCTCCCATGGCCGACCAAAACCCAACCCAGAGACCCCTTTACGGCGGTTCCGGTGATCCTCACGGCGGTGGCCGCCCCATCTCCGCCCTTCTCCGGCTTCTCCAATCCCACGGTCCCACCTCCGCTCAGCTATTCGGCTTCCTCGCACTTTTCATCGCCGGCGGAATCCTCCTTTTGCTCACCGGCGTCACTGTCACCGCCTCAGTCCTCGGTTTAATTGCCTTTCTTCCTCTCATCATCATCTCAAGCCCCATCTGGTAATTAATTATTCTTTATATGGTTTTGTTATTATAACGCGAAAATTACCATGCATTTCCTCTAAGAATGTATTATGCATTATTCCTCGAAATAAAAAAAATATTTTATAAAGGTTTTAATTGAAATTTAAAGAAAATAAAATTGTAAATGGACATTGATGTTAGAATTAGTAAAAAAAAAGAGAGAATTATATATTTTGTGAATTGTTGAAAAAATGAATTGTATTTTTTAATTGAAGACTACATCTATTAATAAAAGAAAATATAAAAGAAAATAAAGATACAAGAAAAAGAAAATTAAGATATAAGAAATATAAGAAAAAAATCTTAATTGAAGATTACATCTATTTATACAAGAGGGATTCCTCTTGAGAATACAAAAAAAATGTAAAAGAAAATAAAAATACAATAAAAAAATTATAGAGAAAAAGAAGAAAGAAAAGATTAAAAAGAAAATAATATTATAACAAAATTATGTTTTAATAATTTTAACAGTGGTTGAACTCTTTGACAGGGTCCCCATGGTTGTACTTTTATGTGGGTTCTTGACGGTGGCGGGATCGACGGTGGGTACGGTGGCAGTCGTATCATGGACGTATCGGTACTTACGTGGCATGCATCCGGTCGGATCGGATCATGTTGATTATGCCCGGAGTCGGTTCTACGACACGGCGGTTCACGTCAAAGATTATGCCAGAGAGTACGGTGGTTACCTCCAAAGCAAGGTTAAAGACGCGGCTCCTAGCGCCTGAACCGGACCGGTTTAGATTCGGTTAACACTGGTCAAGGGTGATATGAACCGGATCCTGTCCTCTTTTTTTAGTGTGTTTTATTTTTATATAATGAGATTTGCAATGTGAAATTTTAAACTTGAAACAAAATCTTTAAATATCGATATTGTCGCAATTTTTTTATTTTTGTTAAATATATTTTCCACGTAAAAAAAAGAAACATACTATTAAAAGTATTCCTTAATGGTGATAATAACAAATTCCAAATATATATAAATTTGTAATTATATATTTTATATAGAACCAGTTATATGTTATCTTGAACTCTTATTCCCACTCAAAATTTAATTACTTTGTTTGTTCCTCTTTTATTTATCAAATTTATCCTATTTTTCTTTTATATATCATCCTTAATTCTATTCTCCTTCAAGTTTTGTAATTCAACATATTTTTTCATATTATTTAAATTTCTGTTAAATAACCAGAATTTTGACCTAAATCCTAAAAATCATCAATTTTGACTCGATTTCATACCCAATTTTGATCCGACTCGACTCAAAATTAAAATTCAATTTAATCCAATTTATCGAATTATTAATCCAGATCGGTTTAATAAAATTTTGACCGGTTTACTGAATTTTGACCCAACCTAATTTATTATAACTTTGATTCGGTTTACTGAAATTTTGACCCGGTTTTGTTGAAATTGACCCGGTTTTATCCCGGTTTTGCTGAAATTTTTATTCGGTTTGCTGAAATTGATTCGGTTTTGACCCGGTTTTGTTGAAATTGACCCGGTTTTGTCCCGATTTTGCTGAAATTTTTTTAATTTATCTGATTTTTTTTTTGTAAATTTCCATGTTAGATTCTTGCAATATTTCTAAATTATTTCGTATTTTTTCAATATTACCTTGAAAATTACTAATATAATGCAATATTCATAGAATATTCGATTTTAATTATATATATATCTTTTTTATGAAATATTTCAATCATTGGATCTTGTATATGTCCTTATATTGGTTGGTTAAATCAAGAAATTTATATATATTTGATGGGATTTTTTTTACATATATTTTCCGTTGGAATTTTTTTAGATAACTTCTAATCAATAGTAATTATACAAGTGAAAAATACATAATAAAACAAACCTAACATTAAATTTCATATAAAACACTTATAAAATTTTAAAAGAAACAATGTCGTAATAATAAAATGAATTTAAAATTTTTGGCTGATAAAAAAAATTATATGTTTTCAAGGTTTTAACTTTTTTTGTTAATGAAGCTTAACATTAAAATCGGATAAGTTAAAAAATTTCAGCAAATCTGGGACAAAACCGGATCAATTTCAACAAAATCGGGTCAAACTGGATCAATTTCAACAAACCGGATAAAATTTCCTACAAAACCGGGACAAACCGAGTCAATTTCAACAAAACCGGGTCAAAATTTCAGTAAATCGGGTCAAAATTATAATAAATTGGGTTGGATCAAAATTCAGTAAACCGGTCAAAATTTTATTAAATCAGACCGGGTTAATAATTGGGTAAACCGGATTAAATTGAATTTTAATTTGAGTCGGGTTGGGTCAGGTCAAAATTGGGTATGAAATCGGGTCAAAATTGATGGTTTTTTAGGATTTGTGTCAAAATTCTGGTTATTTAACAGAAATTTAAACAGTGTGGGGAAATATATTGAATTACAAAACTTGAGGGGGAATTGGTTAGGGGTGATACATGAGGGGGGAATAGGATGAGTTTGATACATGAGGGGAGAATAGACAAAATAGCTAAACTTTGGGTGGAAATATGAGTTTAACCCTAAATTTTAAATAATGTAATAGATGGATTCATATAAATAATAGTGTACTTTGAAGGCAAAAAATCTGGAGAGGAATATAAAATATGAGTGTCCAAACATGATTAATCAAAATGTCAAAAGATATAATAGTTTTACTATAATATATCTTTTGGTTATTTCCAATGGATGTCCGTTGAAAATTTGGAAAATCGCAACAGATTTCTATTGATAAAGATGAAGAAGGATTTTCAACGGTAAACCATGAAATCCGTTGATAAATATTTTAACGAATCTGATAAATATTTCAATAGAGAGATACGTCGAAAAATATTTCAATGGACAAATCCGTTGATAAATATTGCAACAAACATTCGTTGATAAAACTAAAAGATTTTAAACGTTTACCATGAAATTCGTTGGTAATTTTTCAACATACGAATCCGTTGAAATCCATTGATCCATCAGTAGATATTTACGTGTTTTTTTGTAGTGAACTAACCACGTTCCCTCCCAACGTGAAAATGAATCCATCAATATTCCAAATCGCAATATCCTTGTTTCTGAAAAATGTCTTCTCGTGTACAATAACCACATACTCTGTAACCCTTTTAAATACCTTAATTCATATCTATTTCACAAGAATCTTACTTGCTATACTAATAAATCTACTCGTTATTCCAACACATTATGCTTGATCAGGATCATGGGTCGTGCCAATCCTCCCAGATATAAGATTACCGACTACATTATAATAAGATATTGAATCCATATCTAAATGCTTTTCGTCTTCGTTTGTAGATGTAAGTTTAAAGTTTACTCCGAGAGGAGTATTCACAGTTTTTGCATATGTCATGCGAGATTCATGTCGTTCAAGCTCTAGATCTCTATACTTTTACAATCAATGAGCATATCATCGACATAAAGCAATAAATAATAAATAAATATAACTATTGTTTTCAAAGACTTTGAAGTATACAATAGACATCATGTTTGCTTCATACGTAATTTTCCTTTGTAACGAATTCATTGAAAACAATGATTTCATTGTCTTGGCGATTGTTTTAAGCCATACAGTTTTTTAAACATACATATCATCTTCACTTTTTTTTTCTCAATAAAACCTTTTGGTTGTGACATGTCGATATCTTTTTTAGTTTCCATTGAGATACGTTGTTTTGACATCTAACTGTTTTAAGTCTATGTTCTAAGTACAAATTTTTTTAATTTCGAATCGATAATTGAGCTCTTGTATGCACCCATGATAGTAGCATTTCAATAGCTTAACACAACTTCTAATTAAAATTGACATAGAAAATTTCAAAGTAATTTTCAAATATTTTTCCGTTGAACCAGAGTTAACATCGTTAAGTAAATTTATGTAGACTTAACGTTGATATTTGCAACACTAATCCAAATGAATATTGTTTAATCAACACAAACATTGCGTGAATTATCGTTAAAAACGTCATTTCAACATTATATCGTTGCTCGCCAACATTAGTTTACGTCGGGTTTTTAAAGTATTCTTATTTTAATACATATTAGCATTGAAAATTAGGAAATAAATTAAACGACACACAAATAATAGCGATCTTTATAGTGTATATACTTATGGAAATAAAATATTTGGGAAAATCTGTAGTTTGAAATTTCTTCATTGACCTATTCCCGGTTTGATGCTATATAGTCAACGTCAACCAGAAAAATACAAGTCAACGCAATCAGTCTTTTGATTTGGTCCAATGAACATGAAATAATATAACATTATTATTTTTAAGTTTATTTTCATTTATTAATCAATTTTCAAAAGCAAATAAGAAATATACAAAGCTCTTGACGTGTCGGACACTCGGGTCGTGTGGAAAAACTCACCAAAGGTCTAGTTCTAGGATATATATACTTATACGTAATATATATATATATATGAACATGCATATATCCAAAATTGTATATATACTATATATAGATCAAAATTATGAATATAAGTTTTGAGATAGACATGTAAAAAAAAATACACATTGGCAACAAGAAATTCAAATTTTACAAAATGGGTTATAGAAAACGAACCATATATATGCAAATTGTTCCATGAAATAAAAAGAAAAAGAATTGTATGTTTACATATTTTAATATATAGTTAAATTAGTTTATCATTCTACATAGTTTCCATATATGTGATTGGTATCGATTAGAAATTTGGATTAATTTGGAAATTCCAATTTTATTGCCAATCTCTAACTAAGACAAATAAATGTTATACAAACGTGTTGGTAATTCCAAATATACTCTTTTTCTAAAAGACTTTTAATTATTCGTGTGGGTAAATAAAACCAATCCTCTAGATGGACAAAATAGTTAACCCCCGAAATCGGCGATTTAAATAAATTGTCATCATAATAGAAAAATATTAGTGTTTTTTATCGAGAAATATTGTAATTTTTTAAAAGTTGATAAAATCTTTTTATTGTTTGGTTATAAAGGTAAACATAAACATTTTATCGAACGTAAAATATTGTTGTTTTGTTGTTTTATTTTTTTTTACCTACGTCTAATTAAAATTAATTTATTATTTTATAACAACAATTTTTTTATATGCTATTGGATATCCGAACCTTTTAAAATTCAGACAAAATTAAAATAGGTTTCAAATTGAATTTGAAATGCATGCAATTATGATTTAAAATTTTGGATAATCATTCAATTATAATTAATACTCAACAAACAATTAACACAAAACTGTGATTGTTTTATTTGCGAGTTGTAGTAATTAGACATGTACTTAGCATATCATAATATTTATTAATTTATGTGTGGTGTATTATCTAAAAAAGATCCAAGGAAGTCATGGAAGCACCTAAAAGACTGCCCAATGATATGACGACACGTCATACACTACCCGTGACCATCGGGTTTAACGGCGACCCGACAAAAGAACGGGTCGTGTGATTGAGTAATGGGTTGCCACGTGGCGAACGAGGAGGCAACTCCTTCAGCTGCCGTCCGTTGCTGTCGTAATAAATCACGCCGGAGAAATCCAACGGCTGACATTTGTCACCCATCAAGATCGTCCTTCGCCAAACACCGTACTCTTCCTCTTCCTCCGCCGCATATTGCTTCTCCGACGCTTCTCCTCCGCCGTGACCTGGGTTTTTACGGCGGATCATCGTCATCGCTTTGTTGCTCAAGCTCGTGAAAAGCTCCTTTGGCCTCGCTCTCTGCGGTGACCGCGGCGGGGTACACCAGTCGTATATTCCTCCATCGCCGTGACCTGGATTTTTACGGCGGACCATCGTCATCGCCTTGTTACTCAAGCTCGTGAAAAGCTCCTTTGACCTCGATCTCAGCGGCGACCGCGGCGGGGTAGACCCGTCGTATCTTCCTCCACCGCCGTCGTATTTATCGCCAGTGATTCCGAATCTCGGGCTCTTGAGATGGTGCTCCAGGTGTGTTAGCCGGTAATTCTGTGTTCTGAGTTTTATCTTCTTCGCGTGCCTTGCGCAGAGCGCCATGAGAGACACGACGAAGCTCATGCTCAGCCGCTTCTGTGCGGTGGATCCATCTCTTTCCGGCGTCCCTCCGTTCATGGTTTCGCCGGAAAATGAACTTCTTTTTTGTTCTTTAAATTAATTTTAGGATTTTGCATGTACATGTTTGTATATATAAAGATGTGCATTCACACACAACGTAGATACGATACGATACATGGTGTTAGGTCACCGGCTGATCCGGTAGCTTTAGCGTTGACCATTTCTTAAGTTTTTTTAATCATAATATATATATTACTCTATATATGTACGTATGTAGAACAAATTATATAAGTCTATGTAATTAATAAAAAATTATATTGTTATTACCTATTTGACTTTTTTTTATATATATATTTGGAACCTAACGAAACTGCAAGAGACATGCATCAACAGTCTCTACAATTAATAAACTTATTTATTGATCTTTTATCATATATAAAATATAGTAATAGTTGTAGTTTAGGAATTAGAGTTCTATAAAGTTTTAATAGAAATATGTAATATATGTAGAAATTTAGGAATATTCTCCTCCTTATACTTGGCATGGTCATATTAATCATATATTATGGCAATATCTGAAAAAAAAATCTCCATTTAATCTTGAAATTAATATTTTAACTTTTAATATCGGTAGGAAGAATAAAAGCTATATTTATTGACAAAGATATTCGTAATAAATTTGACAATTACCACATAATAAAGAGTTGCATTTCTTAGGTAGTTTCAATCTTAAAAACCTTTCTTCCTATTTCCTTTATAGTATTTCGTTTACAAAAACGACCAAAAATGATTTTTACTTTTCCTTTTTCTAAATACTTAAAATTTCAGAATAAAAATTATCTTCTTTAATAAAACTCAGCTAGAATCATTGATTAAAAGCCATAAACTAATGGATTATATAAATGGTTTGATGAATCAGCCCAATAAAATAATAACTACGTGGAAGGATGATGAAGATGTCATCACTCTAAATCCAACATATGGTTCATCGTGGATCTATGACACATTATGTGAAGATGATTTTGGCTAATTTTTTATTGGCCTAAAAATATCTATTGAAATACATGCCATTTTAATGCTTCATTTCAATGAAATATTGAAATTCTTGAGAATTTAACCTATTGACTGCTCATCAAACCATAACCAAAGAAAGCAAAATAATTACATAATATTTAAGGAATTCAAATTATATAATATTTTAAAGAATTTAAGTCAATGGTCATTTGAGCTCTATTAGAAAACCAATAAATGTGCATATATATAAAGGTTTTCTACCTATTACAAAACTTCGGAAACGAATATGAAATCTTCTCGTTAGTCATTCATTTTCCTTCATTTGATGATGTTGTTTCTCAACTTAACAATCTCTCTCAATATACAATGCTCTATCTACTCACTTATTAGTATACAATATTCATCGAGTATGCTACTCAATGCAAGGTAGAGGAAAAATTTTCCATACCATATAGGTTTCTGTCGATTCTCATTAGGAATGTTCAATTTGGATAAATAAGATTGATTGATCCGGATCGGTCTAAACAATTCGGATAATTTGGAATATAAGTTACCCTAAGAATCCATACGAGGTCCAATTTCAGAACTCGTTTGGGTTCTGATCGATTCAGTTTCGAGAACAATCCAAAGAACTCGAATAACCCGAACAGAAAAAAAACTCTAAAAAAACCCCAGTGTGCGTTTATCTGCTTCTTTCTCACGCTTTATTGTTTTTCTTTATATTCACCTTGCTCAAAAGATCAAGATACCACTAAGCATTTTTCGAAGATGAATGCACCGATA
This sequence comes from Gynandropsis gynandra, assembly GCA_036759665.1. Taxonomy (NCBI): domain Eukaryota; kingdom Viridiplantae; phylum Streptophyta; class Magnoliopsida; order Brassicales; family Cleomaceae; genus Gynandropsis; species Gynandropsis gynandra. The sequence goes on along the minus strand of CM071865.1, from coordinate 230,385 downwards.
ATGGAATCCTAGTCCAAGATGTGATGAGCAAAGTTCTTCCAAAAGATAACGTTAAGAACTAGGACGTTGAATTCATCAATTTCGACCAGGTCAATCTCTTCGATCTCATCTTGTTAGTGATCCTTGAGTTCATGTATTCAATTTGTCTATTTTCTGTTACTTTTTCGAATTCAGGGTTTTTGATTGGATGATTAGGTTGTCATTTACCGTCTAAAATTTAATCATAATCTCATTGTCTAGACATTTTTTACGGAGGTTTATTAGGGTTTCATTTTCAACAAAAAATACCTTTCTTAAGTTGACAAAATTAAGTTGCCCTTACAAAGCAAGTTGGATTTATGATCTAAAAACATGTTCACATAGATGACTATGTATTCGTTGTGGTATGATCGAGTTGTTCTGGTGTGTTTAGGTTTATTAGGGTTTTTTTTTTGTAATTTCTAACATTGTATGTATAATGTATCATGTATTTATTTATCCATAACATTTGGTATCCACAAGTTGACGTATTTGAGCTCATGAAGCTAATAGTTTCGACCCGAACTATTTGAAGAAAAATAATTTTTATAACATAGTTTTTCTTATTTTTATTCTATATTAAAAACCAAAGAACCCTAAACCCGAATAACTCAAATTTTTCATAATATCCGAAAACACGAACTAATTGAGACCCAAACAATCTGAAGAACCCGAATAATCCAAACTATCCAAATTATTCAAATGTAATTTGGTTTATTTCGAGTTCAAGACTCAATTCGGTCCAATTTTTTACAACCTGAATCAAAACCTGTGAAATCCGGATCAAAACCCGAATTGACCACCCCATCCACAAATCGTGGATATTTAAATTTGAATGTCCCCACGGTCAAAGATCCATCGAATCTAGTGGTACTTCCACAAAATATGTTTGGATCTTTTATGAGACTTTGGTGTATTTTTTCAACTATCACACCAATATTATCACATGATAAAGGAACAAAATTCTAAATCGAAGGAACCACACAAAGTTCATTAATAAAATTTCTCATCTATGCCGCTTCTTTAGTTGTGTCACATGCAACTATATATTCAGCTTTGTTCAACGAGACAGTTATCGTATTCTCTTTGGAACTTTTCCTACTGATTGCTCCACTTTTTAAGCAAAACACAAAGCTTAATGTGAATTTGTTGTCATCCTTATCCAATGCAAAAATTGTGTCGATAAACCCTTCTAACTTTAAGTTACAATTTTCATAGATGATGAATTGGCCTTTAGTCCTTCTCAAATATGTAAAAATGGTTTTTACCAATTTCTAATGTTCCTCACTGGGTTACACTTAGCGCAAAGGCTGGTATCTACCCCTGCTCTAGCATAAAAGAGCCTACTCATATGATTTCTCTCATTCGAGGTCTTAAGATAATCTTGCAGAGAGAGAGATAAAGAGATGTCTATTGAATGATAACCATTCTTAGAATATTACATGTTATATCGTCTCATTATGATATATGTGTACATCACTTGTAAGAGTCTAAGCAACTTTTTAGATTTATTTCTACAAATATTTATTCCCAAAATAAAAGTCGCTTCTTCCAATTCTTTCATGGATAATTGATCGGAAAACTATATCTTAGTCATTTGTAATGATGGCACGTTATTTTGTATTTACAATATATCATCTACATAAATTACTAGGAAAATAACGTTGCTCCCACTGAATTTATTGTACACGCAAGGCTCTTCTTTGCATTTTCACGAAGTTTAACTTCAACTATCAAATCGAAGGTTCCAAATACGAGAAGTTTTCTTAAGTCCATAAATAGACATTTACAAGTTTACTACTAAAAAAGACGTTAATATCAATGGATGGATCAACAAATCCGTCCGTTGATACAAGTTCCAACAGATTCCAACAGATTCGTCCCTTAGAATATTTACCAACGAATTTCAACAGATCCATCAGTTGAAATATTTACCTATGGAACTGTTGAAAATCCTTATCTTTATCAATGGATACCAATTACAATTTTCTCACATTTTTAACAAACATCCATTTAAAATTCCAACGAATGCCCCTTGGAAATATTCATCATTACAAAATTCTGTGTCTATCCTTATTCACGTTTTCTATAGACATTTGTTGGAATTTTCAGCGGATGCCTCTTGAAAAATGAAAGGTTACAATCTTACATTATTTGATTAAAATTTTTGGTCAAAATTACTAACGGACATCCGTTGGTAATTTCCAAATTTTCCGCGAAAAGTTTCAACGGATATCCATTGATAGTCATTCAAATAGAGATCAATGAAATTTTCAACAGATACCCGTTAAAAAAATGTCTCAAATTGAAATACATTTACAATTATTATTATTAATATTATTATTGTTTCATGATAAAAATTTACAATTATTATTATTGCATAATAAAACAAAACAAAACATTATAATAATGGCGTACAAAATACTTCACAACTTACAAAAATATAATAAAACTAGAAATCATAAAATTGAAAAGGCCCATAATGGCTCAAAATTTTGAAAGCTATGATGTGTTTAAAATAGCCCAACGGACAGAAGCCTAGTTTGCTTTTTTTTTAAAAATGGTATCTTGGTTAGTTAGGTTAACAAATTTGACTTTTGGATTTCTTTCAAAATTTTGAATATTTTCAATAATTCAAATTTTTGAATTATATCTATAATTAAGTTATTTTTAAAAATATTTTAATATAATTTCTCAAGTTTGATATAAACATATAAATTTTGATTTTAAATATTTCGAATACAAATATCCGTATATAAAAAAAAGGCGGTTCAATCCATATACCACAAGAACATACGAACAAAATTTCAATCAATTTATTATTTATTATTTAAAAAATAATTAATATTTAAAATAATTATAATTATTTAAAAAAGACTTATTTTATTTTAATTTTATGGTATAAAATCTGTTTTCTAATTAAACTCTAGTTAATAATATATTAATAATAATATTTTACCTTCACTTTAGAATATTGTCACATATCCGTTTTTACCCAATTTTATAAATAATATAAAAATTTATTTTCAATACGCGTTTTGAACTATATATATTGAGTTAAAAATTTAGGTATTATTCAAAATGATTAAAATCGTTATTTTTTAGATAATATACTGTGTCAAATTTTTAAGAAAATTAAGATTATTTTATATATATGAGACATTATTTTTATATATAGAATCATCTAAATTTCTACTTTGTTCTTCTTGTAATAACATAACTAGTGAACAAACACGACCTTTACGTTGAAATTTGGCGATCTGTTAGGTAATTTAATAGTATATAAAAAATGTTTGTCATTTCAATTATTTTAAAATGTTACAGTAAATGTATATTTATATATAAAAATATTCTGAAAACATTTTAACCAACGATTGTATTTTAAGAAATTGGAAGGTATTTAAGATATATATATATATATAAATATATACACACACGTTACGTCAACGATTGTATTATATAAAAAATATTACATAATTAATGTGAAACGAGCTTCGCTGGACATGCCGTGCCGTTTCGTCTATTCAAATGGGAAAACAATTTATTTATTAATTAACATGAAGTATATTACCAATATACGAAATTTAAATCTGAAATCAATGGAACAAAAAATAAAGGAAAAATTAGAAAAATATATACATTTTATATAAACTGGAGTGATATATAATTAATTAATGACTTAACAATTAATAGTATATATATTATGTGGATCAATAGTAAATACAAAATCAACGTGATTGATTGATATTTTTTCTTCCATATAAAAAAAATAATAAAAATATATTGGTTACACTTACAACAACGAATACATTTATTTCACAATGTATTATAATTATGAATGGAAATATAAAATAAAAAATAATAAGAAAAACATTAATTTATTGAATAAAATACAAAACCTCTCAATGATGCAAAGGGTTTGGACCACTGGGTACAAGCCGTTTCTCGTCACTATATTCTCTTCCAAAGAGACGATGACGGCGAGGTTGACGACGTTTGTTCTTTAGAAACGGCGTAAAATCGAATTTACTCGTAAGAATCCTCTTAACATCGACGTTTTTTATCATAATTTCTCGAGATTTATGCTTCTTTATCTCTGAAAATGTATAATTAGAGATCATAAGAATGATTAAGAAAGAGAGGAAAAGAGATATATAAATGAGAAAATTATAAGATTTCTGGGTTTTCATGGCTTAAGAGAAGTGGAAAAATGGATGAAGGAGAAGAAGATGGAGAGGAGAGAGAGAGAGTACATGGAGAGATATAGAGAGAGAGAGATATGATGATTTGACATTAGGGTTTTTTTGGTTAATTAGCAATGAAGCTAAAAGGATAGAAGAAAAGAGATTAAATTAATGTAAAAATTAATGCATATAATCAGGAGATTAATCACACATATATATGTGTTTGTGTGTGGAGATTAGGAACACAAGAGGGTCAAAAAGCTTCCTTCACGTTCAAGTAAGAAATGGGTGGTGCCATTAAAAGAGGCAAACACAAAAAGTCAAAACTTTGAAATTAAATGTTTTAGTATTAGGTCATCGGAATTTGAACAAAAATTTCTTCCTTCTTTTATGTATATCTATTTTTAAATTGTACAATTCATATGATTTGGGTTTGTAACAAAATATTATGACCATAAATGTTTTTAATATCTTAAAAACTTACTTCTTCATACACAAAAAATGTTAAATTTTTTAAAATATTTCCACATCAGTTTAAGGCATATATATATGTTTATTAATATCTTATTGTTAAGCTAATATGACTACAAGAAAATGATCATGTCCGGACGGAATTTGCGGATTGAAAGTGTCGTCCCTAAATTTAGAGACGACTTAAAGACAGAAAAATAAATCTGTCCGCAAATTTGCAGACCGGAATGTAGTACCTAAGTCGTCCGTGATTGCAGACGGATTTGAGATGGATTTAGGAAACGTTGCGGATTGGAGACCGCTTTCAAGGACATTTGCAATTTGCGGACTATAATACCATCCGTCCACAAATTTTGGGACGTATTCGGTACGGTTCGTCGGGAAATATTTGTCTTAGACCGTAATCCGTCCTTAGTCGGTTCAGAAATTATCTATTTAACCTCTCATTCTTCCATCCGTTTCTCACACAATTCTCATATATTTCTCTATATATCTTGTTATCGTTTCTAATATTAAAGAACAATGGTAGAAATCTTTCGTGGTACATTTTTACTAATATTCATTTCACTCAATATTTAAAATGATATTTTAATAAATAGTTATTTTATTTTCAACAAAAATTTTATTGGAATCCTGAAATAACTGGACTAGTAAAATCCGAATTTGAACGAGTCGCGAAAGTTCGACTCAAAGCTCTCGTAAACGAATGCAAAAGAGATCGAGAGAAAAAAGATAAACCTGTTTGGATGACAGATAATGTCTGGGAACATATGTGCGCCTATTGGGATTAGGAGTGTCATTCGGGCCAGTGTTGGCCCGGTGAAAATGGTCTCGGGCTCGGGCCGACCCGAATTTAAACGGGCTTAAATATTTTGGCCCGCGGCCCGGCCCGACAGGCTTCGGGCTGCTCACAGACGGGTTTCGGGCTGCCTATCATCAGCCAGCAAATGCAAGAGCAAGGGCAGTAAGAGAACGCCGCCTAATTAGGTTACCAAAATTTTTGGTTGAAATCAAGAGAGAAACGGCGGTGAGGAAGAGAACGGTGGCAAGAGAAGACGGACAAGAGTTCACGAGAGAGGAAGGATGGTCGAAAACGGTAACACGTAACGGGAAGGGAGGGAGGGTCGAAGAAGCTAACACGCGGCGGGAGGGTTACAGGAGGAGCCGCCGATAACACGGTAGGGAAGGCAGGGTCGACGATGGCACATGCAGCGGGAGAGAGGGTCGACGATGAAACATGCGGCAGGAGAGAGGGTCGACACGAGCAACGGAGGGAGGGAGGCAAGGTTTCGAACGAGAGAACAGATGAACGGTCGGATTCTGGGATTCTGGGAATGACAGAACAGAGGGAGGCAAAAGTTGAGATTCTGGGAACAGAATAGATGACCTAGGGCAGAAAAACCCTAACAATTTCGGGCGGCCCGAAGCCCGACGGGCCGAGCTGTAAGATTCCGAGCTTTTTAATAGGCCCGAGCCCGAAGGCCCGGTTTCATTCGGGCTTTGGATTTAATGGCCCAAGCCCACTTATTTTCGGGTGGGCCCGCGGACTCGGTCTGTTTTGACACTCCTAATTGGGATGATCCTAGTTTTAAGGAGAGAAGCCATCACACTAGTCAATCTCATCGTTCCGATGGAAAAGAATACGAGATACGAGCACATACTGCTGGTTCTCGCTCCTTTGCGGAGGTTTACGAAGATTTTTTGTAAGATTTGACATTTGCTTAATAGTAAAACATAAATTTTAAATTTGTCTTAGGCGAAATAGAAGGGATCTGAACCGTCGCACGTGGAATTGTTGGAACATACACACAAAAAAAATCTGACGGTTCGTGGGTAGATGCCAGAGCGAAACGTGTTCACGAAGATATTCAGAATATGGAATCGGAACGAGTGTCCCAAATCCCGCCGAAAGAAGATGGGACGCAACCTTCTCTAACTCAAGAAGAATACAACGAGATGTATTTCGAGTAACTATAATTTTAAAATAAATTTCTTATTGATAATCTTAATTTAATTTCAATATTTTTTGCAGCACGTAATACCGTACAAATGTCGTTCATTTGGTCTTGGAGGAATGACATCAAAACATGTGAGTTCCTCCAAAGGCAAGGAAAAAGTCGCGACCGACGAACTTCGAAACACAATCTCAAGGATATAAGAATAATTCAAACAAAAAAGTACATTGTTCAACGCTCTAGAAAGGGAAGTTGAACGATCAAGAGGGGAACGCCAACAGTGGCTTAGGATGATGAAAGAACGCATGCCCAATATCAATTGGGATACGGCCGAAAACAATGACTATGACGACGATAATTCTCAGTTACCACCAACAAGCTTGTAAATACGTGTTAATGTTAATAATATATAAACACTAATTAATTAATATTAATCTAAAATTTAAAATTTGAATTTTGATTATTTTTAAAAAAATTTACGGACGACATTGTTCCCGTCCGTAAAGTTTAAGGACGAGACGCGACCCGTGCCCAAATTTCAAGTCGTTTTCACGTCCATACCTGGGTCGGGTTTCCCGTCGATTTACGGATGGCTTTGTAATCCGAAATTGTGGACGACTTGTGGACTCTTTTATCCGTTCGTATTTGCAGACGAATTGCGGACGGTTTTGTTTTTGCGATGCACGTTTACGGACGGATTAGGGATGGATTTGTCAGTCCCGAATTCGTAAATTTCTTGTAGTGTAAAGGCACATCCATCATCCGTACATTAGCTCATCAAAAAATCATTTCCTAACATTCATCCCTCAAATTCATCATTTCTAGTATGTTGTGTATGTAATTCGTCCGAAAAATTCTATTATTAGAAGGATGAAATTACACTACAAAAAAATATGTCATTTTCAACGGACAAATCCGTTGGAAAGGACAAATTTTCCGTTGAAATAAGCCATTTCCAACGGATTTCAACGGATTTTTTACAGTTGGTAATCGATCGTTGGAAACATGCATCCGTTGCAATTTTCAACCGAGTTTCAACGGCCAAAATCCGTTGGAAAATTTTCAACGGATATTTCCAACGGGCATCTGTTAGAAATTTTAACGGATATCCGTTGAATATTTCAACGGATATCTGTTGGAACATTTAAAGATTTAGCGGGAAAACTGGAAATTACCAACGGATGTCCGTTGGTAGTTTTGAGCATAAATTTTAAATATAGCAACAGATGTCAGTTTATGTTATGGTTGTATTATCGAAGAACATCCGATGATTTTATTAAGAATTAAAAAAGTAATAAATATTAAATTTAATATATTTATTCAAAGTCTATCAAAAATTTTAATTTAATATTTAAAGCAAACATTACAAATAAAATATTATATCATCTAAAACTTTGTATTCTTCTTCTTTTACCCGGTATTACGAAAATAAATGATGGCATCAAAACTAGGCGACTATCTTTTATAATCGGATGATGGCGGAGTTCCGATGAATCATTTTTTGGAGAGATTTTGATAGGATTTGGGAGGTTTTTTGAATATGTTAAAACGGAGTTGTTTCAACATCTTAAATACCCGAAATTTCAACGGGCATCCGTTGAAAATTTCAACGGATGCCCGTTGAAATAGATGTCTAATCAAAACATGTCACATCGTAACTTTTTTATTTTTTCAACGGGCATCCGTTGCAATTTCCAACGAACGCCCGTTAAAAAACCGAAAGGTTGCGATTTGATATTTTTGATTGGACATCTATTTCAACGGGCATCCGTTGAAATTTCCAACGGATGCCCGTTGAAAATGTGGTTAGGAGCAGAATTTTGTAATTATGATTTTTTCCAAGGGGCATCCGTTGGAAATTTCAAGGGATGCCCGTTGAAAAAAATAAGATGGATATATCCGTTGGAAATTTGAAAACTTGCAACGGACATCCGTTGATAAATCTAAGGATTTTCAACGGTTCACCATGGAATCCGTTCGTAAATATTTTCAACGGATATATCCGTTGAAATCCGTTGATAAAAATTTCAATGGATGGATCCGTTGGAATCCGTCGGTATATATTTCAACGGACGAATCCGTTGGAATCCGTTGATAAATATTTCAACGGATGGATCCGTTGATCCATCCGTTAATATTTACATGTTTTTTAGTAGTGTTAGATTGAAATCTTTTAGCAACTCGATATCAAAATGTGAAACTTATCTTTTTTAAGAAAGGTTATCCCAAACTCCAATTATAATTAGACTAAAAAAATTCAAACTCAACGTATGGTGCCACAACAAACTTGTAATCTAGTATTGATAAAGCGATGAACACTAAGAATCTTTTCAGGATTTCGGTAGCTAAATCTTAAGAAATAGCAAAGGAAAAACACTATCAGTTGATCACACTTTAATTAAAAAAAAAATCATATAATAGATCTCCTATTTATAAGGACCAAATAATAATTGAAAACTAAATAAAATAAACTACCTTAACAACACTCGATAAAATTGTTTGGTCGAGCAGTCAAATCGCTCAATCTTGGGTCTAACGTTTTTTTGTTATGATCGAATATTTTCTGATCCTCTAGTTTCTTGCTCTTGTCGACTTTCTTTCATTGTAAAGACCTTTCGTAATCTCTTTTCAGTGATCATTGACGTTCTCATGGAGTTGCTTTCCATCATTTCATGTCCATTTGAACGGACACATCCCGAATCTCATTTGCCTTGTCTCTTCTTGTTTGTTCTCGTGCGAGACATCTCTATCATCGTATTATTTGACACTGAAATAACTCCGAACCTTGTGAGATCATACATGCATTGGTCTCATATATTGCCATTAATCGTATTCGTGGATTGTCATGGTTAGATATGAGAAAAAGATATGAAGGACAAGCATTTGTCGGATTAATGATCATTTGCTTATCTTTTTACATATTTTAATCAATGTTTTGGAATTTCGATGGATATAAAGTTTTGTTTTTTTATAAAATATTGTTATTATTATTTCAAATATTTATACACATCACCGTAAATATATATATGTGAATATTTTTAATCATGATCGATTGATATATATTAAAAGTACTAGTACTTACTACATAGTAATATATATTAGAATTAGTACTTAAACTTCTTTCGTTAAATTATATAATTATTATTCTTTTGAAAATGCAGAAGCACGCAAGTGTTTGCATGGCTACCGACATTTTCTTAAATTTTACTCTTTGACTTTCTCATATCTCCATATCCATATACTCTTAATTCTAAATTTTATCATAAAACCTTTTAAATTTTAGTTAGAAATTAAAAAAATGAATTTTGAATACTTATCCAAAAATTTTAATACCATGTCTGTAAAAATATATGAGCGTTACTTGTTCCAAATGCCCCACATAATATAGAAAGCTTTCGAGTAAAATTTAAAAATTAATTATTTTATTTGGTAACAACTTTTGTGTACATATTATTGGCCAAGTATTACGGAGTTTTAAAGAAAAATATACTTTTGTTATTTTTAGAATTTTATAAAGTTACTTATGGCATACACACGAGATATCTAGTGTTTGGAGATATATATATATATATATATATATATATATGCTCAAATTTTAAGTTATTACATTCTCTAGAGAAACATTTACGTGCTTGTATGCTTTTAGTGTGTCTGTTTTAATATACACATACATACCATTGAGCATATATGAAACCATATATTATCAAAAGTCAATGACATAAGTGTGGGTTAGTTTTAGGCTATCCATTTAGATTATTTCTGCATAGTTTGTATAACACAAGTTATAAAACCGACACGAATGTTCTCTATTTAGTCTTTTTTATTGATTTCAGGTTTTAAGATGACAAGGCATAATCGAGTTTAAAGATGTTGATTTTTGGAGTCAACTGCACATATTTGGAGTTACAAACTACTCAGAGGAGATTCAGACCAAAGAACCGCAAGGAATACCGAGCATCGAGCGAAAGGAGAGCAAACAAGATCGTGCCCCATGAAAGGACATGAACCCGCGCGAGGTGGTCCCATTAGTCCACGCGGGCTGCACCATCCATCAGAATCTACATGACTCGGGATGCTTCGAAGCCCGCTTGGACTAGCAGCCATGAGGAGCCCGCGCGGGGTTGCTACCTAGCCAATTGGAACAAAGAAGAACGAAAAAGACACAGAGGAGAGCTCGAGAGGAGTTGGGAAGCAATGAAACAATATTGGAACGTCGGTGACGAGATAGGGAAGTTCGAGGCATCGTATTCCCTGCTCTTTATCATGTTTATTGTTGTTATTCTCTTGTTTTACATTAAACTCCATAAGTGAGTAAGCCTTTAGTTATGAATTAAGGGGGTCAGTTTTGTAAGGATACTTATGTTTATTAATGCTTAGATCTTTCAAAGTTTCTTGTATTTTGGTTCTACGATCAAAGCTGTGAATGTTCTATACTTGTGCTGGCCGCTCAGTAACTTAGGATTTCATGTTTAACTGTGAGGTTAGATTATGAATCCGGAAATATTGATTGTTGATTTAGTTTGATTAATGAGAATCTTACCGGTCGGTTAATCGACTCAAGAATCAAGATTTCATGCTTAATGCTATCATAAATACGTGTTAATCGCTACTGGAAGGTAGGATTGCATGTTATTGTGGTTAGGGAGTTTAGGTGTCGAGAGAACTATATCTACTTACGAGCATGAATTCTCCGTTATTCAAGAAAGTTTGATTTATTTATGATCTTTTGTTTGTTGCACCCTTGCAATTCAGGTAATCCGAAGCCCGTAATGTTCTTAATTATCAAGTCTTTCGCATGGCCTCATTGTTATCATAAAACCTGAAATTATCCCATATCACCATCAATTTAATCCTTATTAGTTTAATTATATTCTTAGCTTAGGTTGGATTAGTCCTTGGAGTTCAACCCTTGTATTACATCGATCCGTATTCTTGCGGTAAGTGAATATTAGACATTTTATTTGCTTGATAGTTCGCACATCGGAATTATTCTTTGTATGTATCTCGACCACAAACACGAGAAGCAATGATTCTATTCTCATTCTCTTCATCCGCAATATAAAATGGATATGAGATATATAATATTTAAAATTCAGTTATTCTTATCAAATCTTTTTCTGTTTTGAAAACGATTTTGCTTTCGAGGTGTTGTGATGCAGACCATCCTTGAAAACCTTCTCGTTATACCAATATTTTTTTGTCATCTCATTCTTGGTCTTGAAGTCTATAGACTTCCAATTGGATGATTTGGTTGAAGACTTTGTCCATCCTGATTTCGGTTTGACGTTCTTCTGGAGGCAATTCCTTTTGATGTTTATTTATCATCCATTTGAATTGACATTGTATATCGTGCACCCACATAGTGTCGATGCACGATGTGTAGCTCTTACACCATCTTTACGATATTTTCTAATATGAAACCAAATAAAATAATTACATTAAATAAAAATAATTTAAAAGTGTAAATTGATGAAACCACAGCAAAATCGTTGATGTATATCTTCCAGCATCACTTGCCATGAGTAAAATAGGCGATCCTGCATTGAATTTTAGATTTTTCGTTTTGTATGCTCTAGAACATGGTCCACAATATACCTACATATGAATAAAAACGATTAGATATTTAAAATTTTGTAAATAAAAATAATAGAAAAGAGAATTATACAAAAACGTTTTCTCCGACCATTCGAGCCCGATGATTGAAACGATTGGACAGTCAAACTATTGATCAAATCATCGATATCCAACATATCATCGTTGTCATCGATCGCTAGAATCAGTATAAGTGACGGAGGACGATACGGTGGCGAAGGTCCAATGGAACCCGCCAACAATCCACCGTGACCGATAAATCGATGAGACCTCATTTTGTATAGTGTTTAGATTGGTATTTGGTATTTGGGGGAGAGGAATTTAGAAGATTTGTTTGAGTTTGTAGTTAAAATGATTGAAAATGGACATGTTCAACGGACTAAATACCCATATTTTCGACGGACATCTATTATAAGTTACAATAGAGGCCCTTTAAAAGTGACCTACAATCAACGAAAGTCGGAATAATAACCATTCGTCTTCAACAAGCATCCGTTGAAAAACATAATCTATTAGCAACAAAATATGAAAAGTCATAGGTCTCCAGAATATTAACGGACATTTATTGATATTTTTAACGAATGCTTATTAATATTGTCAAAACAGTTACGACGTAGACTATTGTAATTTACACATGTGTTCGCACTAAATTTTAAAAATTATCTCCTAATTTTTAAAACATTAATAATTTATTTAAAATATATTTTGGTATCTTACAATTGTTTTTTTTTTGGGAAAAAAGAAACCTTTCAATTTTGACAAAATTCAGATTATAAAAATCAACAATTGAATGATTCAATGTAACAAACAAATACACTCATTAAATGGGGTGTAATAACGTTCAGCATTCACTTGAATTTGCACATGTGTTCTTACTAATTCTAAGCTTTTATGTTAATACTATATGAATGAGTAATCCAATGGGCCAATAATGGGTCGAGGCCCAATAACTTGCAGCTTTTAAAACCCAAGCGTTTGTGCATTTGAAAAGATTGCCGAATTCGAATATAATTGTATGTTAAAAAATACAAAAAATTTATTTTAATTTTATAGTGCAGGGTCTTTATTCTAATGTTTTAATGTTTTTTTGGTTGAACCGCCCTGATAGATATATGCATATTTATGTCTTTCTGAACGATATATGAAAATTATATAGATATTCTATCATTGTCGAAGTTGGAGTTTTTCCGTAAAATACAAATATATATTTAATAAATATAGTTTATCATTGTATAAGTTGGATATATTTTTTTTATAAATATTAATATATAAATAAGAAACGAATACAAAGAAAAGGTGTTACCAGATAAAAAAATCAAGAGAAGGAAATATCTTTTAGTTCAACTATCAAAAAATATAAACCAAATACTTAAATACTACCCTTTTATGAAGAAACCGGATCAAGAAAGTTAGATAGATATTCCTTCACAAAAATATTATAATCAAAATAACGTTTCAAAAATTTAGGTTTATGGTAAATATGTTATGTTAAATCGATACGCGTATTCGTTAAAATTATTTTATATGATTAAATATGATATTTGAAATCTGATTAAATAGGGTTGAAATAATTTGTATTGAAATATCTATTGAAATTGAATAGTTTCGTTTATATTTATATCGAACTCAAAGATGGGATTATCCGTTACCAATTGATACTCTCAAGATTTTATTTTACACATATTTGATAAATTTAAGTATGTAATCAATAATACAGACTGAAAAATCCAAATTGGTTAAATATAATATGGATTATATTATCAGTAAATACATAAAATTCTCACGAACTATATATATACATAATCCAAAATTATGATATAATTATCATATAAACTTTATAAATTTCATATTGTAAACACTCTTGGTACACCAATTGTAGAATCCAAAAATTTTAGGATGCAGAAATACCATTATAAGTAAAGAAACAACCATCCATATTAACCAAGCAATTTTGTACGGCACAGAGAGAGAAACATAACTACTGTTAATCTCTCTCTCTCTCTCTCTCTCTCTCTCTCTCTCTCTCTCTCTCTCTCTCTCTCTCTCTCTCTCTCTCTCTCTCTCTCTCTCTCTCTCTCTCTCTCTCTCTCTCTCGAGTTTATTCTTCAACCACTTCGGATTTCGGTTTAACCACTCAACACGAAAAGGAAAAAATTGTAGTGACTGACCGGCGAAGAACTACGGAGGCGACGAAAATCGCCTTCTCTGGAGAAAACCCTAGGCGAAGAAGTGTTTTGCGTGGTTCTGGAGACTTCTCCCAGACCCCGCGAATAGAAGATGCTGAGTGGGCCGAAACTCTGGCGCGGCCCACAGGAGAAAGCGAAGCAGCCCAGAACCGAAAGCCCAGCACGTGAAGCCCACAGTGAAGAAGCCCAAATGACAGCGGCCCATGCAGAAAACAACAAGAAAAGGGGTCAATTTTGAGATAAAAACTATGTAACGGACTAAATTAATTTTGGTAAGACATTGCAGTATCAAAACAAGGTCAAAGGCTATGTTTAAAGGCCTATTTTGAGAAGTTGTAAGAACTTGTCTGAAAAGGACAAGTATTTGTGTTTTTGAGACAATATTAATATATATGTTTGAAGGTGTGTGGGAGTACACACATTAGAGCAAAACACGTGAGAGCAAAAACTACAGCAAACTACCAAAAGTTTAGAGAGTTCTTGACTGAAACATTTGTGAGGATAAGAGGTCTTCTTTGTGAGTTCATCATTTTTAGATTTCTTGTTTGCACAAGCATTAACATGGTAAGGATTTAGGCAGAAGATGCTGCCGAAACTCTGGCGCGGCCCACAGGAGAAAGCGAAGCAGCCCAGAACCGAAAGCCCAGCACGTGAAGCCCACAGTGAAGAAGCCCAAATGACAGCGGCCCATGCAGAAAACAACAAGAAAAGGGGTCAATTTTGAGATAAAAACTATGTAACGGACTAAATTAATTTTGGTAAGACATTGCAGTATCAAAACAAGGTCAAAGGCTATGTTTAAAGGCCTATTTTGAGAAGTTGTAAGAACTTGTCTGAAAAGGACAAGTATTTGTGTTTTTGAGACAATATTAATATATATGTTTGAAGGTGTGTGGGAGTACACACATTAGAGCAAAACACGTGAGAGCAAAAACTACAGCAAACTACCAAAAGTTTAGAGAGTTCTTGACTGAAACATTTGTGAGGATAAGAGGTCTTCTTTGTGAGTTCATCATTTTTAGATTTCTTGTTTGCACAAGCATTAACATGGTAAGGATTTAGGCTCATGACTTTACAATATTATTCATGAGCAATACAACAAAATCTACAAAAATATTGAGATTTTTTAGAAACCCTAAAAATCCGCCATTGATGCCGGAATTCTACTGTTCTGCTTCTCTCCTATTACTTTTAGGGTTAGTATCTGGCTCATTCTCTCTCTAGGGTTTCAAATTTCTTCTAGGGTTTCAAATTTCTTCTAGTTAAATTATAAATTATGCGTTATTTTGTACTTTTTCTGGGTCTCAATCTCTATATATGTATATCTATGCCTGGAACGTTCAAGTACATATCTTCAGTCTCTTTGTTTTTAAAACAACGTTTAGGTTTTATTTTTTATTTTTCATTTTCTGTTCAGAGATCTAGGGTTTTTTTGGGGGAAAAAAATTCTTTTTGCTTCAGATTTTTTTTATTTTAATACATGTTTATATGATTATCAATAATATTCGTACATAATCTGTGACGTAATTGAAAGATAAGTATATGCTGATCTGTTTGCTTGTTCGTTCTTTGTTTTTTTTTTCTATTTAAAATAGATGTTCTGTTCTTTCTTATCTTCTCAGCATTTTTTTCCTTTATTCCTTTTTTGTTCTTCTCAAATTTTTTTATAATTCTTTTAATTAATTTGAAAAAATATTTTATCTTTGTCTTTGCTGTCATGTTTTATTTTAAAAAAATTATCAAATGATTTATCTGTACGTTTGTAATA
Source organism: Gynandropsis gynandra (assembly GCA_036759665.1). Classification (NCBI taxonomy): domain Eukaryota; kingdom Viridiplantae; phylum Streptophyta; class Magnoliopsida; order Brassicales; family Cleomaceae; genus Gynandropsis; species Gynandropsis gynandra. Next base: position 214,211 of record CM071865.1, on the reverse strand, counting down.
ATTTTACGATTTAAAAATCCTTCTTTATATAGTGTATTTTGATTATAAGATACATTATCAACTTTATAGTCATTTCCTACTTAATTAATTTGTTTTTCATACTTTTTTATATTTCATGATTTTTTAAAATAAAAAGTAAACTCTTTTTTTAAGAAAAATTCCATGTTCTTCTTAGCATAATATTCTTGGCTTTCTCATCAAGATCCTTCTAATCTTATATCGGAAGATATAATCTATTTATGTATAATTACTTGGTAAATTTTTTTTTATAAATAAAAATATGAAACTTTATGAGATTACTGTTCATATATATATATAATTTAAGGAGGTATATTTTTTTTCTAGCATATATGACATATGGTCAAAGTACATACCATGAAAGAAAGAGTAGAAATTACAGTACACAAACTAATATCACATAAATGAAAAATGAAAATAAAAAGGTTAATATAATTGTAAAAATGTGTGGTTCTTTTATAAAGTAGGCACATGAGTGCCTATATAGGTCATCCTTCTCATATCCTCAACAAAATCTATACGGATATGTATAAATAGATTCCAATTATTTAATTTTTGTATATTAATTTTTAGACCAACTGATATGAGATTTTTCATATTGGCTAATTTATGATATTTTTTTGTAATATTTTAAGTCCAAAACGTTTTGAGTTTGAATTCTACATTATTTTTTTGTAATGAAGACCGAAACATGTACGCTTCGACAATATAAAGAAATCAAACGAAAACTTAACTTTTTTAGTAAATTAGTAGAAAGAACAACAATATTGCGTAACGAAATCTTTAATCAGAACGTATAATAATTTAGTCGCTAATTTGAAGTTAAATACAAATAAAAAAATAATAACACGAATAATTATAACTAAATGGGGTTCAAAATAGGCTGTTTTTCACTTTGTGTGAAAAAAAAATCTATCGATGGGTGATTGTCAACCTTTGCGGCGAGGCTCTAATTGCTAAACTCGACGATTTCAGTATCATTGATTTTTTGCTTAATACATTTAGATTACCAAATAAGTGTTCTAAAAGCCTTAATTAATGTCTATATGGAAGGTTTGTGTATATTTGGGAATAATTTCATATCTTTTTGTTCATTTTTCATTATGATAGATTTTATTGATTATACATATATATAATTTGTTTTAATACAATAGATGACCAAGATTTGATTTATCTATCTATACTTAATATATTATCAGAGTCTGAACACAAATCTTCAATGTTTTTTTCTTTTTTTTTTCCGAACCCAACTTTGAAACTGTTTTTTTCGATTGTGTATCATCAGAGCTCAAAACCAACGATGATGGGTATCCATTTGATGAGCCCGACTCAACCGTAACCATTGAGTTATTGACGTACATAATCGTCCAACAAAACTCATATAACTACGATAACACATATCTAGGGTATGTTCTTTTGAAGAGTTTTTTTGTTTCAGTTGAAAATTAGAGTTTAAGTCTTAACTTGAAACCGTATTTAAAGTTTAGTTTTTTTTTATAAAACTTAGAGTTTGACTTAAGATTTTTGTAAAAGAAAATTATCAAAATATATAATAACATATATAAAATAAATATTAAGTAAATATATATATATATATATTATGACTTATATAATTTGAGCATTTTTCAAAGAGTGTCTCACTAATTTGGATATTTAGACTCGAAATCTGAACTAAGACGTTAAAAATTTCAAGTTGCGACTCAAATTTCGTGTTTAAACTTTAAGTTTGAACATCAAAATTAAATTTACCAAACAAACAAAAAAATCTGACTTTAAATTTTAACTCCGATTCAGAATCTTGCAAAAGAACATGCCCCTAATGACAGTAACAATTATCCAACGACGATTCAGACACGACAACGGTGAAACCAACCTGAGGATACATTGATCCGACGACGACACTGAACCAAAGATTCACCGACCCAATGTCTAACAAACACGACAACAACGATACAATGAAAGTCATCGTGAGACAATCTATCTTTCGAATGCGAATTCTCAAGCTCCCACTTAAGGACTACTCCGGTGCCCTAAGACCTCTTCATTCAAACTATAAGAGCTATGACTTTTAGCAAAGGCATTATGGTATTCCACTATCTACAACTTATGGTATGAAATGAATAACAACTTCATTGTCATTCCTCATCAATAGTGGATCGTATTTTCACAATAATTGACATTCACATTTAGACTTATTAAAATGGAATTTTGAGAGAATAAGAGTCTAATGTCCTAAACATATCTAATCTTTAAGATTTTTGTCTTTGATTTTGTGTGATATAACTATAGTTTAACTTTATTTTTTTAAAACTCAATTAACCCAAAACCAGTCTTTTGATAAGCTTCATCATATATATATATATATGTGTGTATATATATATTTGGAATGGAGTTAATGTGACGTGTGGTTTTAGGTTACACGAGTAAAAAAATATAAAAAAATGTGCTTTGGATTAAAAAAAACAAAGACTTTGGACCAACTCGGTGGATCACTTCATCATGCGTTTGTCAATTCTGTCACGTCTCTGATATTTATAACTGAATGTATTGGTGGAACATATAAGTGAAGACCAGTTTTTCATATATATATATATATATATAAATAGATGCGATGAATCATCCAATTTATAAACTATTTTGTATTATTATGTTATATTAAATATATATTAATTTATTAGAATTCATATTAATTTGTGATAATGGTATATAAATATATAATTTATGATGAAAGTATATAATTGAATATAAGAAAAATAATTTTAAAACCAAAGCCAGAATCACCGAAAGAGAAAAAAAATTTAAACAAGAAATGCTAAAGTTTAACACGAGAAAAATAAATCGATTTAATTTCAATAAAAATATCTATCACAGATTTATTTTTTTTAATTTCTTACCGAACGTAGAAAGCGTAAAGATAAAATATTTAGTTACTTCAAGTCTCTAATAGGTTCCAAATTAAAAAATAATAAATCTTTAAATATAATAAAATATTTAATATTACCACAAAATAATTGGTAGCGAATGAACTTATATATGATTGGGAAAAAAAACATGTGTGGTAACATTGATAATGAAAGCCAAAGCAAAGAACATCATTCATATATATATATATATATATATATCATTGATAATGATAAATTTTTATGCTTTTTGAATAGTTGTATTAAAATATACTTTATGATATTTAATTTTTCATACAAAAAATAAAAAATAAAACCATGTGGAATTGATTCTTTTCCATAACAATTAATATATATATATATAATTGATTTTTTTATATATAATCGCAGGATTTTAGACTTCTTGACTTAATATTATTTTATCTTTTTATAGAACTTGGGTTTGAATCTAAAAAATGAAATTACGATGTATTTACGAACTATCACTCCGATCAAATTACATCAAAACAACAAACATGAATTAATTTTGTTTATTATTGATGTAGATATCTTCCTTTCTCTAATTTTTTTCATTATATGTATGTGGGTTAACTATCAGGTAACATGTTATGATAAGCTATCCATATCGGTTAGGATATGAACTTTAGAATATATATAGTGTTGGACAACCCTAAATTCTTGAACTAGCTTTTGGAATTAGTTAGGCACAACCCATATTTGACATGATATTAGAATCTAGTTCGTCCCGATTTAAATATACGATGTTGGGCCCCCGATTGCGATGTCCACGCTCCAGGATCGAGTCTGGGCGTGAGGGGGAGTGTTATGATAAGTTGTCCCACATCGGCTAGGACATGAAAACTTTGGGACTTGTATATATATGGTGTTGGACAACCCTAAACTCTTGAGCTAGCTTTTGGGATTAGTTAGGCCAACCCATATTTGACATAACAAAATAGAGATGGAAAAAATAGAAAATGAAACATCGAAGTTTTGTTAGGCAATAAAACATAAACGAGAAAATTAAAAAAAAATGAGACACTAAGATTTTACGTGGTTCGTCAAAGTATATATTTCAATGGGCGAACAGTAGAACCGACTCTCAAGAAAAACACTTCTCGCAAATTGTAAGAAGGAAACATTAGTACTTCTCTCTTATAATGAGAAGAACAACTCTCTCAAATACCCAAAAGAAGAACATTAAAAACTAGAAAATATTAATTTCTCTCTCCATTTTTCCTTTTTGTCTTCATGGTTTGTGATTTTTGGATGGTTTGCAAATTTCTAAAACCTCTCTTTATAAAGAAAAAAATTTCAATAAAAAATGTAGGACCCACAATAATAACGTTAGACCCACTTGTTTTTTTGTTTTTCCTTTTGATAGGGTCCACTAAAAGTTGTTTTACTTTATATTCTCTCACTTAAAACCATTTTTATTGTATTCATTCTCCATTTCCACTGCGTCTTTGTCATGTTACTCATGTCTTCGGTAAACCCATAGAAGATCAACACCAAATAAAATTTCCATCATTGACTAGCTTCATTAACATATTCATTATGTTTTTCTCTATATGGATTTTCTGAATATTCACACTAACTTCCTTCATCCTTTCTCGTACAAAATGATATTGTACTCTTATGTGTTTAGTTCATGGATGAAATGCTGGATTGATCACATAATAGACGCTCACAACTGCTGCTTTAACCCAAAACGTATTTATCAAACTGATATTTCTAAATATAGCCCTTATTCTTTCCAATAGAGTTCTATTCAATCTCTCTGCTACACCATTTTGTTAAGGTGTGTATACCACCATGAATTGTCTTTTGATTCCCTCTTATTGACAGAACCGATTAAACTCATCGCTAGTATATTGTATGACCTCAAAGCCTCTGATCATTTTTCCACATTCAAGTTTGATTTGCGCTTTAAAATTTTTGAGAACTTCAAATAAATCTGTTTTCTTCTGGATAGGGTACACCCAACATCTCCTTGAGTGGTCATCAATAAAAGATACAAAGTATCTTGTACATTCTAGGGATATCTTCGGTGCTTACCAAACATCAGAATGAACCAGATCCAAGATAACTTTACTTCTAGCAGTTGAACTACTGGATTTAGATATGTGCTACATACTTGTAACACAATGCTCATAAAAGGTTAATATGACCTTTTAAGCCCCATGAGAAGACATCAATCTGCAAGAATTTGTAAACCTTACTTCGACATGTAACCTAGTTTTGGTGCCACAAAATTTTTGAATCCACTGTTGAATTTGATTCTGTGATATTTGTTTCTTCTTCTCGTAATGTATTTCCTTTAAGTATATACAAATTTGACGTTATCTTTTCAGCTTTTAGCACAACAAACACATCCATGACAATTATCATGATCACATTTTCCACATAGGTCTTGCACCCTTTGCCATCTATTTGTCCAATAGACGATGCATTCTTTTTCAAGCCTTCCACATACCATACCCCTTGAATGGCTCGTATAACAACATCTTCAATTTTAACCTTGACGGTACCGATGTGAGTGATATTCAAGACATGGTCATTTACCATAAATACAGATCCTTCTAAGATAGGTTCATAATCATTAAATTCTCTTTGAGAGGTCATATGTCATGATGCTCTTGAATCTAGAAGTCATACGTCGGAGAAATTTGGTCTGTCTTCAGTTCCCGTTGTTACCTTTTTGTACAAGACTTCACCACTATAGGTATTTATAACATTGTCTTGATACTTTGTTGTTTTATCTCCATTTTATTATAATACCATCATTACTTTTTCGAATGATTTTTCTTTCCACAGTGAAAGCATTTAATAAATTTCTTACTTCTTGGCCTTATATTGTCAGCATATTGACTCCCACCTGAACCAAGTTCTGTTAATTTCCCTTTTTTTCATCGCCAAGCATCTGCTTGCTGCGAGTCAACCAACATGTCCTTCTTGTTTTTACGCCTTTGTTCATCTAGAACATTAGTCGCAACATCGTCAAAAACTATATAGTATGTGAGAAGATTTCTAGTCTTGTTTATGATTAGTGAATCATACGATTCTGGTAAACTTAGGAGTAAGATCTTAACACGATCTTTTACATCTATTTTGTAACTCATTTTGAAAGTTTCAAAATAACGTATTGAGCGTATTTATATGATTTATCATGGAATTAGATTCCAACATCCGGAAAGTGTACACGTATTTATATGCTTTGTCATGGAAATAGATTCTGACATCGAGAGAGTGTACAATCTTCTTCAATAAGTTCTTGTTGTGGAATGATTTTTTCTTATATAACTTTAAGAGATACTTCAAATCTCCTTTAGAGTCTTCAACGCTTCTACACTATTGAGAATGCCATCGATAAAAAAGATGTGCAAACTAGAAATGGCATTTATTTATTTTGATCCAATGCTCATCAGTCATATCCTTCAATCTTTCTCCAATAGTCGCCAAACAACTCTCTTTCATCAAAACATCCTTCATTTTTGTTTTCTATGTCGAGAAATTATTCATGTTAAACTTCTCTATGACACACCGTGTTGACATTTTATAAGTACTTATCTCACTATAATTCAATCGTATGAACAACTGGTATTAAACCAAAGCTTTAATATCACTGTTAGTATCGGATGCAAATAAATAATTGTTAGGAAATAAAGTAAAGAAGAAAAAATGAAAACGAAACACCAAGATTTTAAGTGGTTCGACAAAGTGTTTACGTCCACAAACGAAAAGTAAAAGTAACTCTCAAGAAATTACAACATTTTTTCAAATTGTAAAGAAAAAAAATGGGTATTTCTCTCTTTCAATGAAAAGAACTAATCTTTCAAAGTTCCAAAAGAGAACTTTAAAAAGTAGAAAAAACTACTTTTTCTCTCTATTTTTTCTTTATTACTTTTGTTTTGTAATTTTTGGATGATTTGGAAAAGTTTCGACAAAAAACAAGTATGATCACCACAATTGTATAGGATTCACCATAAAATTTTCCAAACTAGATGGTTTTTTTTTTCACAAAGGATCTACTAAAAGTGGTTTTACCCACTTTACATTTGGGTTTAAATCTTTAAAAAAAAATCTCTATTTAAACTATCATGGATCATTCCGATCAAATTACATCAGAACAACAAACATGAATTAAGTTTCTTATTATTGATGTAGATATCTCTCTTTCTAAAGATTCTTTCATTATATAAGTATTGGGTTAGTTCTCATCCTTGTATTTATTATTATTTATAAAATTTTGTAAATTAGCGTAAAAAATATATACATGTATACACATAGACTCACAAATACGTAACATATATGCATATAATAGCCTAGTCTTAACAAATTAAGAAAAGCATGCAGAATAAGGGGGACCGTTCGTGCAATAGAAATATCTTACAATTTGCACAGTTTATTTTTATCAACATAAAAAACGAGAAATTAATTTAAAAAAAACTATATGATGCCCCTAACCAATGCAAGATTAATTCATAAATTTGTATCTGGTTATAGAATAGTGATGGACCGACCCATAATAATAAATTGAGAGAAAATCATAAATACACAGAGACCTCAACACATGTTGTTTTGTGAGTTGTAGAAGTCATTCCGTGGCTTCTCCAAGAATTGATGAAGATCCGTAAATTGATGCTGCAAGATTTATACGACTATAACTTAAAAATCGATTAAATCAAACATTAATCTAATTGAATAATTAATAAATTAACTTCAACTAATTTCTTGATCGTTTGATGATATATAAAGTTTATACCCAAGAATAAAAAAAGGATATTATGTATACAAATATACATATGTATATTTGTAAGAAAGATCGTATATATGGTCTATAAGCTACTGATATTTATGTGTTACATATACATGTACATACGTATGTAGTGTGTATATGTATAAATATACATGAATACAAAAATTGCACTTTGTTTCTAAGCCCCAAAACAAAATGAAATATGGAGTTAATTCTAAAAAAAAATTGCAATCGCTGCATTACGATATGAAATGTATTTGATTTGTACTTATACTCATAAAAATGATGATTAATATATGACAATATTCCATTAAAAATATGATATATATATATAGATATATAGATAAAAGAACGTACCTCAATAGAAGGAGTTGATCCATTAAAGAAGGCAAAAGGAGTCCATTTGTTGATTATATCAAGAGATTGATTGCTCCCCATGTTGTTATTACAAGCAATTACGAATTGATTGCTCGGACTTGGATCTTCAATCTCTTGAACAGAATCATCCCCAGTTTCAAAAGAACTCCAATTCGAATTATTGCCTAATTGTTCATTCACTTCATTGTTCTTCTTATCATAAACCAAAGCTTCTGATGATGATCTATGTCTCATCTTCATCTTCATCTTCATCTTCTCCTTCGTTCGTTCCTTTGCTCGTTCCCTCGCCTTTACTCTCGCGTCCTTTGGAAGCTTCTGGAAGATGGGATTTCTCGATTGTGATTTCTTCTTTTTCTTCTTCTTCTCTTTCGTTAATTTTCCATTAATTTCGTTCGTTTCCGTTGATGCAACTTCGCATAGATCAATGAATGTGCTGTTTATCCCTAAACCAATGTAAAAACTTTGGTGGGTATGTTTAGATTTGATGCTAAAGTGATAAAGATTATAACTTTTTAGTGTTACAAAAGCCTTTCTTACGTACCCTTGTTCATGTTGCTTTCTTTCTCTCCCACCCAACCAAATGCAACTTCGACCAAACATAAGTTTTGAAGTAATTCATTACAAGATGCAAAGAGTATGTGTTTTGATTCATTACAAGATGCAAAGAGTATGTGTTTAGCTTACGCGTTTGCGATTCGTCGCTGCTGAAAGCGTTATTAGATCGCTGTGAGAGGCTTCTAGAGAGCTTCTTGATCTCAGGTTTAGCTTGTGTCAGTAACCACTCAACTGTTTTACTTGCTTTATCAAACCCAAGCATGTCTTGTAAACCGAAGAACTCTTTAGCCACTTCAAGTGAGAGTCTCATTCTACGATCCCTTGGTCCTTTCGCCGTATAGATCTTGCTATGTCTATCCGTTTTGCCTCTTCTTTTCTTGGAAACTTGAGTTGGGTCTTGAGAATCCATGGTTTTCTTGGAAGCTTCCATGGGAATGATGGTCTCAAAGGCGTCAAAGCTTCGGTCTTCAACGGAAGGAAGAAGATCTACGTTGTTGGGTTGGAGGAAGACGGCGTAAAGACTTTCGGGATCGAAATCAAATTGAGGAGATGGTGAAGAATCTAGGAGATGATGATGATGATGATCATGATGATTGTGATTACTCAAAGGGATGGGTAATAGTGGTGAAGAGGAATGGTGATTATAAGGGGAAAACAGAAGGTCATTGGGGTTGATAGTGTAGTTCATGGCTTTTAAGGGTTTGAAGGAAATGAATAATTAAAACCCTAAAACAACATTTGAGAACGACAGTTGTACCAATTCTACTCAAACAATTAATCCTTTGTAAAAGCAAAAAAAACTTGAGAGACTATTGAAGTGAGAAAGATATATGATCCCTTTCTCCCTGCAAAAAAATTAATTAAGACAACTGTGGTGATTACACTGTTTTTTGTTCAACAGAATCTATGCTCTTTGCACACATTTTTGTGTCTAATGTTCGTTTTGTGTTGTTGTATTGTGAGAGAGAGAGAGAGAGAGAGAGAGAGAGAGAGAGCTTACCTTTTCTGAAGCTGAAGCAAAGGTTGAGAAAGACAGCACAGACTATGTACTTTGATGAATGAGTCTATATGCTATGAATGAGAATTGAGAGAGAGAGAGAGAGAGAGAGAGAGAGAGAGATCACAATGAGAAAGGAACCCAAGACAGTGCTTTTGAAGGGGAATTTATGGAAAAAGTTGTTTGCTTAATGTTTTTATTTTTCTTTGTATAAAAATAATAAGTTCATTTGAATGTAAGATATGTTTAGTTGGGCCCTTTGTGTTATATGTGTAGTGTTTTTGGTAAATGTAATAGTTCAACATTTACTATTATAAAAATAGATTAGATTAATATGGGATGATATAAAAAAAAATCAAATTTAACACTAACACGACGAAAATTTACGATATAAATGTATTTGAATTGAATTTTTTTTACTCAATTAAATAAAATAGCCAAATTCTAACCCAATTAGAATGCAAATGTGAGATGGAAATTTATTATTCAATTGTGCCTTAAAATAGCTTAATAATATAGAATTTATTATTCAATTGTGCCTTAAAATAGCTTAATAATATAGATAAAAATTATATATATATATATATATATATATATTCTGAAATTAAAATTTTTATAATAAAAAATAAGATTTACTTGGAAGCAACTATCAAAAGTTCAAAAGAATATATGTAAAATTGGAGAAGGATACCTTGTCAAAAAAATAACGGCTAGTATCGGACCAATATAGCTGCACACGGTCAAACAAATATACATTTTTCAGAAGAGCTAAAAATATATTTTAATAATTTACATTTTTTACATCAACATAAGTATATATTTATATTAATTATACATATAAATACCTACATTCACACAAGTATATGTATAATGCACAAATAGGGTTATATGTACATATATGTATACAAGATACATACATATGCACATATAATATAAATATATATATATAAATAGATACACATATAATCGAGCCAAAACATACTAATATATTGATATATATATATAACATACTAATATTTATATATATATATATATATATAATTTTTATCTATATTATTAAGCTATTTTAAGGCACAAAAACTGTCATTTTTTGTTTATAAAATCATTTCATGTACGGATAGAGGTGGTAAAAAAGATAAAGTTTGCTTGTGAAAAATAGTTTAGGATATAAAAAACAATTTCAAAGCAATTATGATTGAATTAATAACTCAAAACTGAATGTAATTGCTTAAAAAATTAATTACGACCCAATTGCGCAATTGGTCTGAAATTGCGAACTAACCTTTTCGTCTGAAATAAACTTTTCGTTTGAAATTGCAGACGGTCTGTGGACTACATATTTCGTATGTATTTACCGACGGATTGCGGACGGAAGCGAGTTCGCGACGCTCATTTGCGGACGGCATCTACACGTCCCGAATCAGTGTCCGGACGAATTTGGGACTGATTCGTCAGTCCATAATCCGTGAATTTCTTATAATATAATGTGCGTTGGTTATTCATAATAATATCGATAATATGTTTGTAACATAATTTTTTTGTTTATATATGTTTGTTACAGAATTTCTATAGGAAATGTAACGTGCATTTGTGACACCATTTCTTTGTTGTTTGAATAAACCCTCCATTTTAGTTGGTAATTTTTTTTAGAATTTTAGGTTGAATTTAAGATATAAATTCTAAGGTAATTAAATCCAAAATTCAATGCGATTTTGAGTAAGAATTATTAAAGAAAAATGCAAGATATTTTTTGGTATCCTGATTGAATGGAAATTGAATAAATCAATCCCACATAACTTCTATAGCAGTCAAATTTTCATCACTCGTCAAACAAAAAATAAGACAAAATCAAATTAATTTTCCTTGTAATGTTTGTGTTTGCTTTGGACCATTAAAGAGATCACTACATAATTCAAAATTTTGGAATATATTTATAGGTTGTCCATTATACAACAAATTTTCACATCATTTCCATTAGGGATGGAGAAAAATATTCTAATTGTAAATTGTTTTGATACTGTTTGAAAAATCTAGATATTCATGAATTTCGGAATAAATATAAATATCAAAACTTTATAATATCCAATTCTGAAAAACATAAAAGATCAAATAAAATCACATGGTTTTATTATTGTCAAAATATTCTCTTATATACAACATTGCATGTAAAAAGAAAACATAATATTTGTAAATAAATGTGTATAAAAAATAATATATCATTTAATATTACAAGAAAATTATCGGGATGTAATCAATGGATTATGTTTCTCAATACACCTTCTCAAATTGGAGAATACATATAATGAACTCTCAATTTGACGAAGACAGATCGTTGTATCCTTTCGTCGAAAAACCCAAATTTCTTATGGGATTTTCAAAGCATGACGAAAATATATAGACCACTCATCGTAATTGTCTCCTCAGAGTAGTGGTTGAGACAAAATTATTCCAGAATTATCTCTCGGAGTTAGATTATAAGGTGAAATGGTTTGATGTTGAATTAAGGATGCAACAATAGTTTTGGTTAAGGTCGTAAATGTCATTGAATTTAGGTTTGTATATGTTGCATTTTGTGTTTGGTTTTAGGATTGTTTGGACTGATATTTTGTTTGATTTTGGTGGCCAAAGAAGAATTATCTATGGTTATTTTTTGGATTTGGTTTATTTGGTGTTTGATTTTAGTGGAATGTGGTTTTTGTTGTTTATTTTAAATCTTAGATTTCTGATTGAATTTTTAGGTTTTGAGGTTTTTAGATCAGGTTTTTCTTTAATATAGTTTAGGTTTTAAGGATAAGTTTGATTCAAGATTTTGTTTGAGGGTTTGACTTTGTGTTTTTAGTGTAGAAACAAAGCAAATTTTTGGTTTTTGCTTTTGGATAAAAAATCGAATAGTTGGAATTTGAAATCAGACTTTAATTTCATGACAAGAACACTATAGATCAAATAAAATCTGATGGTTTTATTAGTGTCAAAGTATTTTTCTTTCATATACAAATACAAATACGTAGAAAAGAAAACATAATATTTGAAAATAAAGAATGAAAACATGTATGAAAACTAGATATCTTACTGAATATTATGAGTGGATCTTCGGGATATAATCAAAAGATTTTATTAATATCAAAATATTTTTTTATATACAATACACAATACGTAAAAAAGAGAAATACAACATTTGAAACTAAAACGTAAAATCGTATATGAAAACTAAATATTTTATTAAATATTATTAACGAAGTTTTGGATCTAATTAAAAAAATTATATCTCTAGATATAACCAAACCTATTAATTCACAAATATTAATAAAAAAAATTATATGGCAACAATAAGCATGAGGGCATAGCTACACCACAAGGGATGAATCTTGTATTATGAAGGAGAAATGAAAGGAGCAAAAACTTTGTTGTATTCAATCTCGAACTCTTGGTCTTTTATGCTTTGTTTACGAATCACCTTTTGTATTTATTAACTTTGTCTTCTTTATTTAACTTTTTTTGGGTAAATTTATTTTACTCCAATTAACATTATCATTAATAATATTCTTCAAAATTCGTTTCCATAGTGTCTGTTCCCATATTGTTTCTACGAATTTTTTGAGGATTCGTTTTAGATAAATATAATTTTAGATTGGTGCAGTTAAGAAAATCGACTTACATGTATAAAAAACATGTATATATATACTAGAAAAAAATATAAGGAAAATAGTATAAATATAGAATTCTTATATAAATTTTAGAAATTTATATTAAAAATTTAAAGTTTTTAATTTATATTATTTTATAGTTTTTCATTATAAATATACATGATTTTATTTAAATTGGTAGATTTAAACTATTTATAGAATATTTGGTAGTCACTCGTATTAATTGTGTAATATTTAGGGTAATTTCTAATAAAACCTGTACATGTAAGATGACAAAAAAGAGAAGATATATGTAAAGAAAATCAAATTTATGTCTATTTATAATTTAGACGTATGTATATATATATATACATATAGATCCGAGATTTTTAAATTGTTTTCAAAATAAATATTCGAATAGTAATTTGGAATGTTGAAAATGACAATAATTATAACACATATCTCATAAATAAATAAATAAATAAAGATTTGTTGGTCACAGTATTATTAAAAACCAAAAGTTAAAGAAACATAATCCATGAAAAATTAGAGGGCCATTAATATATTGAATAAATGATACGTGTTTGAAATAGAGTTGTGAAAATTAGTTTGTACATAAATTTATGGATATTTATTATATATTAAATATCAAAGTTGGAAGATCATTAACTATTTATTTATTTATTTATGAGATATGAATCAAACAAGTATTATTTATATCCTTTGAGTATTATTGAGATATAACGTTTAGGATTTATTGAGTATAATCTATTTTTTTTTATTGAGATATAAAGAAGTTTGATTCAAATCGAAATTTAGTTTAAAAAGATTTTTAAATATAAGATTCATAGAAGAAAGTAATTACATTTTTTTATTATTATAATTGAAATACTTGTTCCTACAAATATGTCTAAAACAGAACTTATATTTAAATGTGTACGGAAAAGAAGATCAGGGGAATAAGTAGGAATCAAATATTTTCTTAATTAAAAATACTGAAAAATTATTGCTGCTGACTTTTCAAAGGATTACTTTGCTTTATTTAAAAAAATAACTATTTAGATTGGAACGAGAGATTAAAGAGTTTAAACTTTCGAGTTTTTTAGATTTGATGAATTTTTCTTCTTTTTATTTAAAAATAATACTTGTATAGCAACCACAACTGAACTTCTAAATTTAGTTTTCAATTTTTTTAGAAAACTGTAATTTGTACAATTGAAGAAATACAAAAAATAAACAATAATAAAAATACACTTTAAAAAATAAGAAAATAAAAATATCAGAATGACCAGGAATTTTAAAAGAAAATTTGTATTATCCAAAAATAATCAACGCATCTCGAGGTACTTTTTTTTATATTGATTTTTGTATTAAAAAAATAATCTAAATACTCTAAAAATTATCAAAAACATTATTTAATCGCATAACCGAAGATGAAAAATATATTTTCACATAAATTCCAACAATCTCAAAATAGATAAACATTTATAAAAGAAATCATCACAAAGTAACTAAATTTTATGTATATGATATATATATATATATATAGGTGTAGAAAAATGTACACGTGGCAGTTGAAACCCTAGAAATAGTGCAATAAGCCAATAAGAGAACCATTAGTCATCGACGTCGCTTTCCCCTAAAAGAAACACTCTCTCTCCCTCGTGCTTATCTTGTAAGCTTTTCATATCATGTTTTTTTCATTTATCTATTTCTTTTTTGTTTTTTTTCATGGCCATAAATAAAATTATAATATCATATTTGTAAAACAAAAATACTATATATATATCATAAATTAAAATTTTATTATCTTATCTTTTAGTTATTTATTTAGATAATGTAGCAGAAAACTTCGACCTAACAACCAAACGTACAAATAAATCCCAGTGGATCATTGAGATATTGCAGTAGAATTTGAGGGGATACACATATATACAAACATACATACATATATACATACATATATACGTATATACATACATATACATACATACAAGTATGAAGCACTCTCTTGCAAGACTCGTTTATTGTCTTCCCTGTTATCCTCTATTTCCATTTATACATGCCGCCTTCTTCACCTAATCCAATACCCATTCTATCATCTCTCTCTCTCTCCCTCTCATATACATATACTCATCTCTCTCCCATCTCTCTCTCATCTCTCTCTCTCTCTCACATTCATGTACTCATCTCTCTCTCCCATTTCTCTCTCACACACACATCTCTCTCTCTCTATATCATACATATACACATCTCTCTCTCTCGCTCTCTCACATAGATGTACCCATCTCTCTCTCCCATTTCTCTCTCACACACATCTCTCTCTCATCTCTCTCTCTCTATATCATACATATACACATCTCTCTATATATATTCTCTCTCACACATCTCTCTCTCATCTCTCTCTCTCTCTATATCATACATATACACATCTCTCTATATATATATGTAGGCCTGCCATTATCAGGAGGACCACATGACAAATTGAGGGTGTTGCTTTCAAGTTTTTCTGATAACCCATGAAGCAAACAGATTAGGTTTTTGATGAAATTACCATTTTGAAGTTGTTGACAGTGAGAGCCAGCAAAAACCCTCTTTGAATATTACCCAAAAAATTATTTCAATTTTTGGTCAGTTCTTCTCCTTTGTACATCTTTTTATCAATTTATTTATTTATCCATTTATTTATTTATTTTTAGAAACTAAGTGCTTTCATGTCTTGTAGTTTGTTCTTATCTTTTGCTCTGTCCTAATCTTGTGGTTGAAATTTGAGTCACTCCAAAGTACAATTCTTCTTTTCTTTTCCTTTTCTTTTCGGTCATTTTCTATTTCAATTTTTCTTTTCCTAAAATTTTATTAGGGTCTCTGATTTTTTTAAATTTTAGGTTGATTCTTCTGGAGAATAAATTACTCTCTATTTCACCTTCAAGAGAGATTAATCATCAATTTCAGGTCATGAGTTTTTGTTTAAATTTCTGTCAAACCCCATTTTAGATATTTATACAAATAATGCGAGTTATATACTTATTTCACATTTTTTATATTCTTAAACAAATTTATAGATTTATTTCAAAGCAATTTTATAAATTTATGATGAAAAACATTATACTTTTCGTCAATCATTGATCTAACCAAACTTGACTTATTTAATCGTGTTTGTTATTTAAAATAAAAACTTAAATGGTGACATCTTTTGCTTTTTTTTTTCATTTATTAATTTTCTATGCTATTCAACATATATTGATGTGTGAAGGAGCTACATGTGAAATAGACGGCTCACAATCAAAAGTTACAATTTTTGTGATAATGAGTTTGAAAAAGTCATATGGACCGATCGTTATAAAATAATTTTTGTTTATTAAAAATATTTTCAATACTATTTGATCAATGAGATGACGCAGTTTTACATTTGAAAAAAATTAAAGTAACTCGTCGGCTCCATCTAATATATCCTCCATCATCGACTTCAACTATCGAATAGAAACCTAGTTTATTTTATCAATATAATTTATATATATATACACACGTAAAATAAATATATACACATTTGTACGTATACATCGATATATGTACACCCTTTTACTAGACCATTGTTATTCTTAAAATTTTAAACTCTATAATTCGTTTATTTATAACTTATTATATGATATTGTATATTTATTTTAAAAAAATTAAAGTGTTTTTTATATTTTCATTGTCATTAAACATTATTAAATAAAAATTTTCTTTTAAAACTAGAATAATTTATTTTTATATTTTATGACTCCAATCTCCTAACTTTTTATAATATTCACACGTTTTTGTATTTATTTTATATTATGATTTATATACCACTTAATCTATTTTTAATATTTTATAAATAGAATTCTTTTATTTATATTGCATACATATGAAAATATTACGAATACAAATGATATTTTTCATATTTTTTCATTTATTTTAAATTGTTATATTTATTTATTATATTTATCAAATATCAATTTGAATCTAATTAACCATAAAAATTAATTCAAAAATTTTAAATATTTAGTAAAATATTTTTAAAATATTAAATGAAAGTTTGGAAAATATTCTCCATCACATAGATTAAATCACATGTATTAATAATATTATACGAAATCATGAATTTTTTTCGAAATTATTTAATTTATACCATTCATCTACAGCATATGACTATTATCTTTTTATATTGTAATATATTTCTGTGCTAAGCAAATTACCACAGTGAAATAAAAGGAGAAATTTTTAAATATAAAAACAATATTAATTTTGTAATCTCTTTTGTTTAACGTAATCATATTAAAGAATAGTTTTGAATACAAAATATCATATAATATTAATAATAGAAAATTATAATAAGAATTGACTTTTCTTATGAATAAAATATTGGCGACAAAATGTAATGGAAAGTAGGCAATTGAGATGAGATTGTTATTAAATAAAAAGCCTATGTAGCTAACTTCACGCTTAAGTTGTGGAGATTTGACATGACCACACACATCCACTCATATACACACAAAAAAAGAAATAGTATTTCTTTTTACGTCGTAATCGATATTTTTTGTACCTCATATATTACAAGAAAAGCCCCCAAATTTTTAAACAATTATTCCTAACATGGCATGAAATTAGGGATATAAAATGAGCTGTCGTCTCGTGAGCCAGCTTTAATTCGGATCATCTCGTGAGTCAATTTTATTTTGGACCATATTTAAACGAATAGTTAGGTATTTTCTAGTTTGTTTAAAAACGAACTGACGAGATAGTTCAAAACAAGTTCGAGTTTAGACGAGTTGGTTCGCGATCTGGAAAAAAATCATGCACAAAAATATAAAATATTTTTTTTGTATATCATATATAATATTATATCTAATAAAATATAATATTTTTTAAACATAATATACTATTATAATGTATTTTTCTTTTTTCTAATAATTGATATAACAAAATAAAGAAACAATTTAATAAAGTTAAGAGCGGTCAATTTTAGTACAATGATATTTTATATTTTTATTCGAGAAAGTTATTTTTTATTTTATAACATTATATTTGAATTAATATTTTCATATTTTGATATTTTATTTGGTTCGTTTGATATTTTTAACTTATATAATATTACAACTAATTCAAAATAATTAAATAGTCTGGTTCGCGAGCCAGCTCGTTTTTTGGCGAACTAGAGGCGAGCCAAATTGAACTGGGATTTTTCAGCTCATTTTAAAAACGAGCCGAACTGAGCTAGCTCGTTTTTGACGAGTTGAAAACGAATTGAAGACGAACTGAACCGAACCGACTCTTCACCCTACATAAAATTATAGTTTTGAGCTCCTTTTTTTTGTTACAAATTTGATTCATATTTTAAATTGATCTTTTGGCACTCATATTCTTGTATTATATATTTCATTTTCTATATTGGCAAACACTTAAACATTTTCCAAATGAATAATATCAAATCGTATGATTATTGGTATTTTACAAATACCAAAATTATTCGGTATATAACAATTTTTTACCTATAGAAATATAAAATAATATATTATAAATCAAAGTTTTACAAATTTAACAAATGTTAAGAAGCACGAGGAACTAAAAAGATGAAACAAATTTGATAATAAAACAACAAACAAAAATACGAATCAGTAGAAGTGCGGTAAAGATTCTTCAATTCTCAAAATACGGATTAAAATTTCATAAATAGAATTTAAAGATTGAAAGACCGATGATCGTTCAAATCAATGTTGTTTATAGCATGATTTTAAAGATGGGTAATAAGTTAAAACAAAGTGGTTTACTCCCCTTTAGATTATAATTAATTAATTGAATATCTTTAGCTTATTTTGATTACTAAAAAAGAATTCGTATGATACGCGTGTTTTTATCAATTTTTTATTATAGAATTAAAATTCATCTTTTATATTTAAAAAAATTATATTTAATAATTTTTGTTACAATGATTTCATCAGAAACAATCTCGAAAAAATTATTATATATATAATTTGATAAAGGTGTTTTTAACACAAGGATTTATGTACATACTAATACTAAGAGCTCTATCATTCATATTACCAATCCGATCTTTAGTTAATTTATTTAGTGCAATTATAGTTTTGTGCTTCTATATTTTACTAATTAAATAGGCTAGCTCTAAAATTCCACCCTTTTGGGTTTAATGTCTTAGAAATTGTTTTGTATTTATTAAACTATATTTATTTAGTTTTAAGTTTTGTTTATAATCATACAACCATTTAATATATATATATATATATTCGATTTTCCTTGATGATGTAACATGTGAAATGAAACGTCATCATCCATTTATGTAACCTTTACAACTTTACTATAAAAGGTCTTGATTGATCACACTAAATGTTCCATTTTCCACTTTAATTGTTGTAGCATGTTTGACATTTAAATTTGGTTTACGATGTTACATGTTAATATATATATATATATGTGTGTGCATAAATATATTTCATATATCTAATACACTATTAATACTTCACTTCTTGATGTTGCTTCTATAGAATAAGATTTGATCAAGTAATTTATGCTTCCCTAATATTGATGGACGAATCAATAAAATAATTATTTAAATTAAAACTTTCATACCGAATAATTTTTTCTGTTTCAAAGTTTGTTTAAGAGGGAAAAAATAGAAATGGTGGAATTAATGAAAACGAATTAATCTTCCAACCCACCACTTTCTATATTATTTAAAGAAATATTGTTGGAGACCGTTTTAATAATTTATTATTTATAATATATAAATAGATCTAAAGTGTATAAATAAAATAAAATCGAAATATAAAAAAATAATATTTGCTTGATGTGTTGGGGTCTTAGAGTTAATCAAATGAAGAATGAATATATGATTACTTTTGACCGAATAGAAAAAAAAAAAGAGACCATACATCATATATAATATAAGACTGTATTTCTCTCACGACTGAAAACATATGGAACAAGAAAAAAGTCTACACGAGCATTTTGTGATTAAAAATGGTTTTATTTTCACTAAAATTAAACTAAATTTACATGAACATGAAATCCAAGGTTTATATATATATGTATATATATATACCGAGCTAAAACGTAATTAAAATAGTTTATAACCAAATGATTGAAAATAGAATTTCCCTTAAAATTATAATTTTAAGGGGAAATCTATCAAAATATATAAATTCATTTTAAAATACTACAATTATATATAACCTAATTTATTATTATTATTATTATATTATTATTATTATTATTTAAAAATAATATACAAACAATTGAGATTATTTTGAAATTAATTTATGAACGTATGGATGTCAAATTGAAATATATTTTTGTGTATTATTTTATAAAATAAAAAATTTTAATTTATATAATAATAGAATAAACGGTCTATTTCTCTCGTTAATGTTGTTTTAGTTCGATTTTTCCTCCGATTTGATTCGATTAACGGATAGTTAATAGATGAAGTTTTAGATAGATTTTGGATAGTTAAGAAGAAAATACAATTAGAATTAAAAATTGAGAGAATAATCAAATGATGTCTAAAATTGAAGAGTGAAACAGACTAAAGCAACATTAACGAAGAAAAATAGACGGTTTTTTCAATATAATACAACACTTTTAAACAAAATTATCTATTTTCATAAGATCTTTTCTAATTTTAAATTCACCAAACTTTTAAAAATTATAAATAATTTTAACCATAAATATCATCATTGCAAAATGCATGGCTTTTATTTTCAGATAATGGATATAATAATTGTGAAAGTTGTGTGAACCATATATATTGAGACTAAGTGTTCTCAAAAGGTTGGTGTCAACTTATGTCCAAGTGAAAGCAGCAAGATATGTATATAATAAAAGTTATTATATATATATATATTTATATTAAACCGAGATCTATTTTCTTATAATATTTATATTAATCGATCGAATTAAAATATAATGAATCATTAAACCCATTGTTATTTTTAAATACAAAAAAGAAATGTATATATATTTATGCATTAGTTGGTTAGGTTGTCTGTACTCTATAAAGTTATTGATATGACATTGTGACCATATGTTGTTGTTTTTTTTTCCACTTGTGACCCCTAAACCTATGATATGATATTTCTTATATATGCAATATAATGTTTCGAGTAAAATAGAAAAAATAACATTTTTTTTATGGAAAGCTAAATGAAAATTATCACCAAAATTGTGTTCCCCTTAGAATCCTGAAACAGAAAAAAATATTGTCTTTTGTTAAAAAAAATTTCTTTTAAAATTTGTGGAACTATTATAGATTATGTTATTAATTATTTTAAATAAAAATGAGTAGTTCTTTAATAAGAATGTATAATAAAATCCTTAATATTTAATTTGATGAAAATGTTCACGACTAATGCATTATATATATATATATATATATTAGTTGGTTTGATGGGAAAAACAAAAAGAAAGAAAACTGAAGTTATTTTTTCAGTCAACGGTTACATATTCAACTAAACTTTTTTTAGAAAAATTTTTGTTTGAAATCAAATTTAATTTTGTTTGTTTGATAATTTTAAAGTTAGAGTTTCAATTTATATTTTAAATTTAGATTTACTTTTCATAAAAATTAGAGTTTGAATTAGATTTTTATAAAAAAAAAATTATCAATACATACATTTTATTTATAAATTATTTTTATTAATTTTACATAAAAAAATTAGAATAACCCAAATCAGAACGCTGAAATTTTCAACATTCACAAAATTGTGATCCAAATTCAGAGACTTGACTTTAAGTTTGAACTTCAACATAAAATTTACCAAACGAATATAAAATCTAAATATGAGTCTTAATTCCGACTCCGAATTCTACAAAAGGGTATATCTATTTAGGATTCAATTATGTTCTTATTTGATTCGAGTTTTGCTAATACAAATATTTCTCCAAAATAATGAATCTAATAATGGGTGGAAAAACACATTCAACTAAAATTTAATTTTACCATTAAAATTATATTACTCATAAACTAGAAAAAAAAATCAAAAGTAAGTAAACAAAACCCACTTAAAAAAGAAGTCAAGAAGGGAAAATTCCTCAATATATATATATATATTACAATATATATTACAATATATGTATGAAACCATGAGGGACATAAAGATTGGTGGTACTAATGCCTTTTATGTGTTATCAAAGGCCAACTTAGACAAAGAGTGCCTCTCGTACAAACCCTTCCACTTAATTCTGTCCATTATTTGATCCACACACAATTCCTATTATATATATATTTATATATATATATATTTGCATAATATTGGTTGAATAATACTCTCACGCATGCGTCTAACAATTTGGATTTTGACCTCTAATCGAAAAGATTCATCGTAATTATTTTTGTTAAACACAATTAACGTTGTAATTATAAGCGCTACCAATTTGAACACATAAAAGAAATCCAATCAAACCATGTAGAAAATGTTACATGTTGAAGAATATATATTTTATAAATAAAAATCTTATTTTTTCGATCCATAACAAAATTTTTAATCTTTGAAATTTCAATTTTTAATAGTTATGTGCATAAAATATTGTAGTATAAGAAGAAGCATGTGCTAATAATATTTATTTACTATAAAAAGACCAACATGTATCAAATTAAACATATGGGTTGAAATGCAATAATCGATAAAATATGAGGTGCTTTTTATAAAATGAGAGAGATTGTCGGTTTTCTAGGCCCAATCAGCCCATTAAATGGGCCTTTCGCTATGAACCAGATTATCAAACACCAAGGAGCGTTGATTGCACGCGCCACCGCACTGGAGAAACATGCCCCACACTTTCCCGCCATTTTCGACGTATGGTTTCAAATCTCCTCCGAGAGGAATGAACGAGATTCTGGTTTCGTAGTGGCGGAATAGGCGACGAATCCTTGCTTGGTCAATCTGAGAATGAAGGACAAATTCGAGGATCCAAAGCTTTCGGAAGCTTAAAATTGGGTAGAACCCTAATTCTTCATTCTTGAATTTTTGTTTCTGTTTCAGGATTTTGCAGTTCTCAGTTCCTGGATTATGAAAAAATGATTCGTTCTACAAATCCCTACCTACTCTAAGTCTCCTTTTTCCTGGATAACATAGATTGAAACCTTAATTTTAATTTGGTCTCTTCGGTTCGGATCGAAATTTGGAAGGCCGTGATATTAGGGTTCGATGATGTGATGAATACCTTTTGCGACTTGTGGTTGTGGTTGCCATTGTCCTGAATTGCAGTATAGGGCTGGCCTATGATGATCACACCCGGCGGATACTCAGATTGGTTGAGTTTCTTGAGGATAAACAGTGTGTTTTACACGACTCTCTTGAATGATTTACTGTGATGATAAGATTTGGATTCAAATCTTAAGAATTGGGTTCGAATCTGATGAGACTGGTTAAGGGAAACATCGAACCTGTTAAGGGTCTGATTGCTTAGGAGACTGGTGAATCACAATCAGAGGGAGATACCTGACAAAGCAGCTTGAAGCTATAACCAACAATGATCATCTTGTCAATTTCATGGATCTGGCTAAGTACTCAGTTGATCTCGATTCGAAAACAGTGAGTTCATGATCTCTTCGGGCTTTGATGACACATTATCATCTCTGAAATACCAGAAATAGTCCTTAGAGTTTACATAAAGACCGTTCGACCATGTGTTCAGGTTCACGAAGAGGTAGCTAAAGATGAAGCTGGCAACACGGTTGTGCTCGAATCGCTCAAAGACGGCGATTGTCAGAAGGAGCTCGTTGTTGTTCAGACCAGCTTCTCTGAGGTATTGTTAAGTCTTTGATGATGCTATTGTGTGATTCAATTATTCATAATGTTAAAACTCAAATCTAGGTTTAATTAGTAATTTTCAATAAATCGGTTTTCCTTTAAGAAAGAAAGGCTGTTATTTGGTTTTGGGTTAAAACATTAAAATGTAATGCCAACCGAAAGCCATGAATGTGTCCCTATATTTCTGGTTTTGATAATATTATAAATGATGTCAAAACTACTCTTAATGATTATATTGCCTTAATTATATCTAATCATAAACATCTGTCTTAATATTAATGTGTATAAGGTAAATTAGTAAAATGAATGAAATTCAATGTTTTTAATTTTTATAGTACCTTGCTTGCTTTGAAATTATTTTATCAATAATGGTACTCTCTTTATGACAAATATTACTAATGTTAGTAAATTATGATGAATTTTTTTTTTGGGTTAATGTTTTCAGGTTTTGGAGGCATTTGCTTTGGTTGCTTCTAAATGGATATATTGCTAAGTTTTACACAAGATATCACCACAGGTAAATTCTATCAAACATTATGAGATTTAAGGATCCTAAACTGAAAATGGATATGGTAAAATAAACCTATATCAAGGGTTAAAAACTTATATCGTAATATATATATAAACGAAGAAAATTTTGAAGATAGACTATGCTTTTTGCTCGTTAAAAGATTTATCTTGCTGGTTTTTTTTTCCTTATTGTTCTGTTAGCTCTCTAAAGTTTTTTTTTCCGTTAATTTATTTATATCTCGTTCGAAACAAAATTGGAAAGTGGAATATCTGAATCTTGAAAACAAACACTTGTGTCTTTATGTAAATTTAAAACAGGGGTCATAATCGATTAGATAAATACGTTTTCTTTGCATGTAACATCTAAACTCAACACTATATTTGGGTAGTGTTTACTTAAACCCTAGTTGATCAATATAATCTTGATTTAATGGACAAACAACTATGAGTATAGTCTTATTATGCCCATTTTCAAGATTATTTGTTCATTTGGTCCAAAATTGGGTACCAAAGCTTTGTAGATTTGTAAGTATATGTCAAATTTGAAGATTAGATTTTTCATTTCTGATATATTCTCTTGTTTGCTTTTTGTTTATGCAAAATCCACTTTCTTTTCCCATTTAGGAAGCGATTGATTGCAAGATTCCATTGCAACTGTGGATATATATATATATATATATATTTGCTTGTCCTTTTTTCGATATTTTAGGTTAAATGGAGTTTGATTCTGCCATATCTAAAGGGCTGCAAATGGTTGTGTGAGATCATACCTCAATTGTTCGAAACACTTACGATCAGAATAGTGATCGCAATAACGGCCTCAATTTTTCAATCCTCATTAGAGATTGCATCGTCACCGTGTAGAAGCCTCGCAATTGCCAAGTGAGTTAACACTTACCCCTTTTGTTCTAACTGATGATTTTGGATATAAAAAGAAAAATTAATCCGTTCTTGACTTTTCGGATCATCTTTAAAAGTTTAACTGCACAGAGTGTCTACGTTTATGCAAGAAATGCTTGAAACTGTGTTGATACGAATGGAGTTACTGATTACTGATAAGTATGGATGAAGTAGGCCATGGTACTGGTCCTGGTCCTGGCCCTGGTCCTGGTACTGGTCCTGGTCCTGGTCCTGGTCCTGGTCCTGGTCCTGGTCCTGGTCCTGGTCATGGACCTGGTTAGGTTTCATAGCAATATTAGTTTCCATTTTAGGTTTTTGAGCTTCAAATGTCAAAAAAATGTTTCATGCATTATTAAATGTGATCACCAACGGACACCATGTCTCCATCTGCACTATCCATTTAAAAAGATTAGATTCAATTACTTATAATATCTATAATATCAAGATGTATCTTTTTCTAGGGTGGTTCGTTTTAGGAAAATTTCAAGATTAAACGTGAGATTAATTTAGGGGTAAACTAAAAAAAAACCTTCAAAAATAACTTTTAATAAAAAAAAAACCCTACACTTTTAACTCATAAAAAAAACCTTCAAAAATAACTTTTAATAAAAAAAAACCCTACACTTTTAACTCATAAAAAAAACCCTTCAAAAATAACTTTTAATCAAAAAAAACTCTACACTTTTAACTCATAAAAAAAACCTTCAAAAATAACTTTTAATAAAAAAAACCCTACACT